>WNWK01006765.1:7500-60000 GCA_009830355.1 Cherax destructor | reverse complement strand
GCTGCACTCCACAGGTAGCGCGTTGCTAGACAGCATATACCCAAGAAGTACCACAGTGACACCGAAGCACGGTAATTAAATGCTTTGCACTCTGGCAGGATTGTTGACACTTTGTAAGATGGCCCGGCCTGGGGCCAGGCTTACAAACTGGTCCCAGACAGAGCTGCAAGGGTAGAAACTCGCTCGAAACAGTCACAAAGTATCTTTTAGATTCTCGTAACGTGATAAACTATGAAAATGCAGTTTTATGCACATTATAGTTAAACTAAGGGCCGTTGTAGATCTACTATAAGACAACCTTTAACAAGTGCACCTCTAGCGGCCAGTAACACATCTAATCGATATTCCGCTTAATTCCACGAATTGCCCAACATATCCGGTGTGATCTCTCCCGTGCAATCATTTATTCTAGCAGAGTTTTAATGTCAGCTACTGGTAGTTGCAGAACATAATTATCCACAAACCCTCAAGTCAGGGGAGCGTGGGGGAGGGGAGTGAGGAAGGGGGGAGAGGGGAAGGAGGAGAGAAAGGGGGAGATAGAGAGGGGAAGGGGAAGGCGGAGGGGGAGGGAAAGGGAGAGGAAGCATTTGATGGGGCCATCACGTCCAATCCATCTTCCAGAGAACTTCATATGACGATAATTACGCTATCGTGTGCAGAGAACTACATTTTCGTTTCTTGTAACATTAATTTGCTCATTTCTTTTAAACAAGAAAAGGACTTTGTGGCCATTAAGAGTCGAGACTGAGCTCCTTCGAAGCTTACAAAACAATACACTACAAACGTCTAGAAGACTGAAGAGCCCGTCAGCCTTCACCAATGTGCAGTGCACATCTTCCACGACACGTCCACAGAATTCTTCTCCTTGTTGTACATGACAGGTGTAGATTATAACCCTGACTGCTTGAGAGCAATCTTCTCAATTGTTTGACCTTCACGTCTCGTGTACTTGCTCCTCAGTCATGGTTCATCATCTTAACACTGACGTATACGTTGTGTTATTAACTTTCTGACGTACGAGTAGTGCATCATTTAACTGGCTGACTTATTCGTCGTGCTTCATCTGACTGCTTGACGTTTGCGTCATATAACTGGCTTTATATATAAGTAAGTCATAATGAAGGGTAGGGCAGAAAGTCTTGAGCCATGGCTGAGACCTGACCACAACAATCTTGTAATGGCAGGACGCTCACCTTAGCTTAATCCTACAGGTAATTACAAGTATTAAAGAGGCAGCAACATGCGCCTTGTCATCCAGTCGCTGCCCTCTTGTGCTACGGGGCGTCGTCACTGGCTTTAAAGCCGAGGTGGTGTGCCGCCGACGCTCTCAGACCAAGGTGGCACGATAGTGCCACCAAGTACATGCATGCTGGTGATATCACGCTGGTGCCACCATATTTATGCAGTCTGGTGCCGCTAGGTACTACCCCGAGAAAAAAACCTCATTCCATATATTGCTGCTACCGGAAGTTGATTTGTTGAGGACGGGGAGGAGGGGATTTTTTTTTTACACAGATCTTTGTAACAAGATGATTCATTCAGTGGTGCTGGCACTATGGCAGGGGCGCAGAAAGACACGATGCTTAAGAGGCGGGTGACTTATGCTCAAGACCTATGCAACACAATTGTCCTCAAAGATTTGTTAAGTTATACCATAAATTAAGGAAAGATCCTGGACTTCACCTTACGAAAGCAGACAAAGCAAATACGATAGTAATTATGGACAAGGTAGATTATAAGGGAAAAATAACATATTAGAAGACAGGGGAACTGACGTGTTCCTTGAGGACCCGTGAAAGTGGGGGTAGCAGATGGCGCTATGGTAGTGGGTTCAGTGCTTAAACTGATAAATTAGACACATGTGCAACACTTGGGTATCTTTAATGAGGAAACGTTTCGCCACACAGTGGCTTCGTCAGTCCGTACAAAGGAGAATGGCTAAGAACAGGAGGAGTATGAGGTAATCAGTCCCTCAGACTGATGAAGCCACTGTGTGGCGAAACATTTCCTCATTAAAGCTACCCAAGTGTTGCATATGTGTCTAATTTATCAACTTGTCGGTTCTGTGAACCATTTATCTACAATGCTTAAACTGAAGTCGTAATTCGGATTATTAACCCAGGATAACCCACGTGAGTCAACCTCCATTATTTCCACTAAAGTCCTTTGATCCTCTTCCCAGGATGAGATCCACAATATGCGAGTACCTACTTAATGCTAGGTGAACAGGTGTAAAGAATCATGTCCAACGTCGCCACCCACTCCAGGACTGAACCCGGGCCCTTCAATTGTGAGAGGAAGGATCTACTGTTTGACCCCTAAGGCTGACGATAATGCAACTTCTTAATATAACCAAATGAATTTCCCATATCAGACGTTAACCTGAGATAGCTGGTTTCAAGGACCTTTCTCTAGCCTTCCACCCGGATCTAGGTACCAGTGTGACTGATCAACCACACTGTTGTTCCCCATTGTGCATGCATGATACTATGATAATTTTTTCATGCAGCTGTCCGTATAGAGCAGATTAGAATGGCAAGCTGGAGACACACGGGTAGATAACGTTATCACAAATTTCCTTGGAATACTTCACGAAGCGTGGCCCCAGCATCATTATGAGTAAATTCACGAGAGTGCTAAACCCGAAATTTACACAACGCCTCAAAAAAACGTGGGGCAATCACGTTTAAATCAAGGGATGGTAGCCCCCCCCCCCTTTTTTTTTTAATGTGGGCCTCTCAGTGTCAGCACCCGTCACAAAGCCACCACAATCGTCTGAGAATATAAAAACATAAGAAAGGAGTAACACTGCCGCAGGCTGTTGGCCTATACTAGGCAGGGCCTTCACAATCCATCCCACTAAAAGAATATTTGCCCAACCCAATTTTCAATGCTACCCAAGCAATAAGCTTTGATAATTCTATTTACTCATGTGCAAGTCCCACTCAAATCCAACTACTCTCACTCATGTATTTATCCAACCTAAATTTGAAACTACAAAGAGGAGGTGCAGTGAGTACACTAAAGGAAAACTCACTAAGTGTGAGGGGGTCAAGACTTTTCAACGTCCTACCTTCATACACAAGGGTGGTTTATCAACAGATCCCTGGCTGTCTTCAAGAAGGAAACGGACAAGTTTCTTAAGTCAGTGGAAAAATAAACACATAAGCAGTATAATGTGATCCTTTATTGACAACGTTTCGCCCACGCAGTGGGCTTTATCGAGTCACAGACAGACTGATCTGTCTGTGACTAGATAAAGCCCACTGCGTGGGCGAAACGTTGTCAATAAAGGATCACATTATACTGCTTATGTGTTTATTTTTCCATTGTGTCGGTATTTTATACCATTTATTTTCTTAAGTCAGTGCCTGATCAGCCAGTCTGTGGTGCTTATGTTGGACTTAGTGCGGCTAGCACAAACAGCCTGGCTCTTCAGGCCATCCACTGGAAGGCCTGGTCTGGGACTGGGCCGCCGTCCACTGACCAGGATACACATATTACAAAACATTGGAAAACAGAAAAATTACCAACATTGCAGTGGTTTATGTAATACCTGACACTGATTTCGAGAGTTTTTAAGAACATAAGAACATAAGAAAGGAGGAACACTGCAGCAGGCCTGTTGGCCCATACTAGGCAGGTCCTTCACAATCCGTCCCACTAACAGAATATTTGCTCAACCCAATTTTCAATGCTACCCAAGAAATAAGCTTTGACAATTCTACCCACTCATGCGCGAGTCCCACTCAAATCCAACCCCTCTCACTCATGAATTTATCCAACCTAAATTTGAAACTACCCAAGGTCCTAGCTTCAATAACCCTACTAGGCAGACTGTTCCACTCATCAACTACCCTATTTCCAAACCAATACTTTCCTATATCCTTTCTAAATCTAAACTTATCTAACTTGAATCCATTATTGCGGGTTCTCTCTTGGAGAGATATCCTCAAGACCTTATTTATATCCCCTTTGTTTATACCCATTTTCCACTTGTATACCTCGATCCTGTCTCCCTCATTCTACGTCTTACAAGTGAATGTAATTTTAGGTCTTCAATCTTTCTTCGTAAGGAAGATTTCTAATGCTATGTATTAATTTAGTCATTCTACGCTGAATGTTTTCTAACGAATTTATGTCCATTCTGTAATATGGAGACCAGAACTGAGCTGCGTAATCTAGGTGAGGCCTTACTAATGATGTATAAAGCTGTAATATAACCTCTTGACTTCTGTTGCTAACACTTCTTGATATAAATCCCAGTAATCTATTTGCCTTATTACGTACGCTTAGGCATTGCTGTCTTGGTTTAAGGTTGCTGCTTACCATCACCCCCAAGTCCTTCTCGCAATCTGTATGGCTAAGTTCTACGTTATTTAACATAAGAACATAAGAACATAAGAAAGGAGGAACACTGCAGCAGGCCTGGCCTTTTCTATTGATGTCCCCCTGTTCAAACAGACTGTTGCTGGAAAAATAAGCACAAAATTAGGATGACTGTGATCCTTTATTGACAACGTTTCGCCCACACAGTGAGCTTTATCAAGTCACAAACATATCTACCTGAGTTAAAGGTACGAGAGTATATATAGGATGGAGTCAGGTGGAGAATGCTGCATGTGACGATCTTCCGAGTAGGGTGACAGAGTCTAGAACCTTGGGTAGCTACCCAAGGTTCAGGGATCTGTTGAAAAACCACCTAGGACATTGGGTAGCTACCCAAGGTCCTAGACTATGTCACCCTACTCGGAAGATTGTCACATGCAGCATTCTCCAACTGACCCAGCATTCTCCACCTGACTCCATCCTATATACACTCCCGTACCTTTCACCCAGGTAGATCTGTTTGTGACTTGATAAAGCTGTGTGGGCGAAACGTTGTCAATAAAGGATCACATTATACTGCTTTTGTGTTTATTTTTCCATTGTGTCGGTATTTTACACAATTTATTTCCAGACTTGCTATTGGCGACCCGCTGGCCCGGATACCCATCACCCCCTGGTTGATCAAGCACTTAGCGGGTCCAGTTTTCTCTTTAAGACCTCTATCCTTTTTCCAGCAATGCTTCTGATATCTGCTGGAGGCAGTTTAAAAGAGTCCTCCCATCTCTCTCAAGCCACTAAGTTTTTATGATAGGGTGTAAACTTAGGACTAGGCCCTCAAGTATCCTCTATGTATATATTATTAGGAATTTCTTCGCTCCAGAGAGTACATTCTAAGTATGTATTTTGAAACGTTCCCAGTACTTAAAATGCTTTATTGACTCTATGTGGGAAGTAAACTATTTCTATACCTTTTCTAGTTTTTGATATATATCCCGCCTTGAACAGAGACGTGAGCACCAAACAAAATAACTTTGCTTTTTAGTTTTGTTTTCAAGTCTTTTATGTTGGCAATGAGAAAACTAGTAGTTTTATACTGAATAAACGTTGGAACTAAATGGCGTGCTGCCAAGAATAGTGAAGACAAGACAATTTGCAAAACAAGCTTTTAATGGGATAATGTTTTGATCTGTTATAACAGACATTGATAAAGCAAAACGCTGTTCTAATCAAATCTTGTTCTGCAGTGTCTTCTTCACCACTGCAAAACATTTTTTCTAACCCGCAAGGGGCATCTTTAGTAGGGGTGTGAGGTTTTGCACGTTGTGTTGAAATATTCCTGAGAGAATATGAGATTCCTAGAGATTCGTACACCTTAGAATCCGAGACGAGTAACTCATCAGAATGCACTTCCTGTATTGTATCTAGAGTCAAAATTTCATGAACCACTGACGCTCTCCACGCTTGCCAACCCAGCAGTGCTCAGGAACTTACGCAATGAGTTCCTCATATCTGCGACACAGGTGGCTGGCGTGGAAGGTTCTTCTACCCTGTCAGCCCTGAAAGGCCAGACGTCCTTGTAGACTGCCTGGTTAAGCAGACTGTTGCTGCAAGCGCCCCGCAGGCTTACATAGCCATCACAATCTTAGTAATCTGGCATTCGCAGCCAGATCAGACAGGCTGTTACGGCTCCGTTGCATGCCAGTGTGCATCGGTCAATAGTTGCGCAGTCAATCAGGCGAGGAAAGATATATTCTCGCAATTCTAGGAATAAATGAGGGTATAGGTGTCGTTTATCCCAACACAAACTGCCCCTCAACCTCAAGAACATATATAAGCACAGTACAAAATATTTTTGTTTACGTCTGCCTGGTATCCCTCATAAATAACTGGAGAAGAGAAATTCGAGTTCAGCAGTGAGGCGCTATTTTGTGTTTTAGCAGGGCAACGCTAAGACACTAAACTTGGCCCTGGCTATCAATTGATGATCACGCTGCCACTGCTTCCTCTCATGAAAGTGCATGTCTGAGTGGCCACTTCTGGCTCCAAGACGCCGCCTCGGGCCACTCTCAAGGAGTTCTCCGAGGTTTCAAGATGTTATCATGCAGCATCACTTGCTTTAACACTATGCAACTAGTTCAGTGCAGTATGTAGGTTAACTTCAAAACTTATAACACGTTAACTTTATACCGTATTGTGAATAGCTAATAAAAAAAAAGTATTCATACAATATTACTTTTATTAGCAGAATTTCTCTTAAATTAATCAACTTGGATCATTTTTGTAGGAATAATCTAAAGATAAGGCAGACTGGGCAGAATTTATGTTTGAAGGAAATGATTTCGTATGCGGATTAGGAGGCAAGACTTTGCAACGTCTTACAAACGAGCAAACTATTCCTGAGGGTTCCAGAGCACACCTGGGTCCTCACGAGTGCCTGCTCTGGTTTTATTTATAAGACCAAGTAGGGGTCTTACAGCACCTGGAGTATAAGAGGCACTTAGGTTTGATTAGAATGGAAAAGTAGCTTCAATTCCTTGGATTAAAAGCATCAAGGCATCTTGAGGGGAAAACATAGAACCCTTTGGTTATTCAGCGTTTTGAACATAATACGTTTCCAACATGTAAGCTTCGTGCTCCACCAAGTGACAGATCAAACACGCTGTGATGGATGTGTTGCCAGCAGCAACAGCCCGGCAGACCAGGCAAGCCCCAGACGAGCCTGGCCCAAAGCTGGGATCCAGGAATAGAAAAACTCTCGAAACTCATCAATGGTATATTAAAGGCTACATGCCAGGACCACGGTTCAAGGTTCTCGTCGTTCAACACGACTTATCTTAAGTTCAAATGTTTACAACGTATTATCGTATCATTACCAAACAGTAGGATCGTTACCAATATATTTTCATTACCAACTGTTATTCTGACCAGTTTGCTGACAGATTAAGTAAAGCACAAGCAATGTGCGGGTGCGGTACCACTCGAAAACACAAAACTATTTAAAGACTAAGTTGTATTCAACAACAGACATCCATAATTCAGTAATTAGGTAACGAGAAGGCTGTAGGCAGTGGAGATGTCGTATCTGAGGGCAATGTGTGGTGTGAATATAATGCGGAGAATTCGCAGTTTGGAAATTAGGAGGTGGTGCGGGATTACCAAAACTATTATCCAGAGAGTTGAGGAGGGGTTGTTGAGGTGGTTAGGACATGTAGAAAGGATGGAACAAATCAGAATGACTTCGAGTGTATAAATCTGTAGTGGAGGGAAGGCGGGGTAGGGGTCGGCCTAGGAAAGGTTGGAGGGAGGGGGTAAAGGAGGTTTGGTGTGCGAGGGGCTTGGACTTCTAGCAAGTATGCGTGAGCGTGTTAGATAGGAGCGAATGAAGACAAATTTTTTTTGGAGTGTGAACAAGGTAACATTTATGAAGGGATTCAGGGAAACCGCCAGGCCGGACTTGAGTCCTAGAGATGGGAAGTACAGGGTCTGTACTCTGAAGGAGGGGTGTTAATAATGCAGTTTTATAACTGTGATAAGCGCACCTCTGGCAAGTCAGTGATGGAGTGAATGATGGTGAAAGTTTTTCTTTTTCGGGCCACCCTACCTTGGTGGGAAACGGCCGAAGTGTTAATAAAAATAAAATAAAGTCGCATTCCACTACAGATATCCTTAATTCATTCCACGTCAACGGCCATAAGTCGCAATACAAATGATCAAGAATTAACCAAAAATTTCAGGTAAGGTTGGAGAACATTCACGTTTGATCACAAAAAAAAAAAGTACTAAATCAGCTCCAAAAGTCCTTCACCAGCGACAAGAACATGAAATTTAAAGGAGTTGCTCTTGTCTGACGAATTAAATTGGCTAACAGCAACAGCCTGTGACAAAGCAATCACCAGAAAAGCCTGGCCCCAGGCCGGTCACAGGTATATACTATTTTTACTAAGGTATTTCAACATGGTGTTTACATGGGCCTTAGTAAAATCTTCGATAGAATTCCCCGCATGACTGATAAAAAAATTCTTTCCATATTAGTATAATCATAACTAAGGCTAAACCCATAAGGGTCACACACAGCGTTGCAATTCTATCCATAGTTGACCAATAGGCAAAGTGTTTTGGCAAGTTGTAAACGAAACATTATATGAAGTTTCTGTTTCTTCTGGGCCACTGTCGAGTCGCAAGACGTGACTAGACAATTGCGCAGGACAGCCAAGACGTTTAAAATTTCCTTTCCAAAGTGCGGGTTATTTGTGAATTGTTCGAGTCACGGTACTGTGACATATTTTTAATGGGGAGAAATCACATTTGAGACCAATCACAAGTGGAGTCTCACAGTGATCAGTGTTGAGATGTTTCTTGTTCGCAATTAACATAAACGACGTTGTTAACTACCAAATACGGACCAAAGTTCTCTAACGATCAATCCATAGTTAAAAAAATAAATTCTGAAGAAACGGCAGCTTCAGGACGATTAAGATAGGTTAGTGTTGTAGTCAGAAATGTGGAAAATGGAATTCAATGTAGACAAATGAGAGGTTCTAATCCTGGGAAAAGAAAATAACCACAGTACCCATAAACAGATACCATATAAAGAATAAAACCAAATTCGAGACTTCAAAGAATTGGTTAGAAGAAATATACAATCAATGGTACACTGCAAAGTGATTCACAATACAACAGTCTACTACTTTACTTTCATATCAAGAAGTAAGTTATAATAAAAGAGAGAGGTCTCTACCATCTAATTACCGTCCAATGAGCCTGACCTGAACAGTGAGAAAATTATAGATTCGCTAACTGCAGAGATGATCAGAAGTCCCCAAGATGAACGTAATTTGAATAACGAGTCACAACATGGATTTACAGAGGGTCATTCTGTCATTCTTGCCTTAACAAATTTATTAAATGACAAGATGGCTGCACTTTATTCAAGAGAAGGGGGGTTGCTTTAATTTTAAAGGGATCGTAATTCAAGGAGCTGGAGCAATCCTTCCCTTCCTAGGATTAAAACTTATTACACTCCCCGGGCGCTGTATGATCCTTACGAGTTTAGCGCTGTCTTGTGAATATAATAAAAATAATAATAATAATAATAATAGATGCTCTTTTAAACCAAGAGCATTATAGGCTTTGGGAATAGCATGTCAAACGATACCTTGATAAAGCTCAACAGTCTATACCCAATACTTCAAAGGTCTCGCAACTGTACTCTTTTAGCACAAATTCAAAACTCTTATGATATGATTAACTTTTCAAGTTGTGGACCAGTAAGCTAGGAGGGAGGCCTGGGTCAAATGACCAAAAACTGCTGACCCTCGAACACCCTCCAGGCAAACTCCAAGTAGGAAATTCGTGAAAACCATTCATAGAGGCCAGGTAAATAAAACAGTCATCCATGGCGGCCAGGTAAATAAAACACTACCATTCATGGCGGCCAGGTAAATAAAACACTACCATTCATGGCGGCCAGGTAAATAAAACACTACCATTCATGGCGGCCAGGTAAATAAAACATTACCATTCATGGCGGCCAGGTAAATGTGAGTCATTCATGGCAGCCAGGTAAATAAAGCACTGTCATTCATGGCGGCCAGGTAAATAAAGCACTGTCATTCATGGCGGCCAGGTAAATAAAGCACTGTCATTCATGGCAGCCAGGTAAATAAAGCACTGTCATTCATGGCGGCCAGGTAAATAAAGCACTGTCATTCATGGCAGCCAGGTAAATAAAGCACTGTCATTCATGGCGGCCAGGTAAATAAAGCACTAACATTCACAGAGGCTGTCACTATCTCCTTCCCCCCCCCCCAGGTGATCGCTGGGAGAGTTATCACTACTTGCTGTTCACTATCTCAATTCTCAAGTGATAACAACTGCTCCAAATGCACTTAATAACTTTCACTTTGCCCAATACTCGCTTATTACAACATTAAGGCTTTGTAAATTACTTCACACTTAAGAGAACAAACAAAAAAATGATACGGGGACCTACCTGGTGAGAGTTCGAGATGACCAGCCTCGCGGCCTGCGCAATCCTACTCAGCCGTCACAGCTCGGCTCTTAAGCTGAAAATTGTCAAGATTTTTCTATGAAAGTGTTAAGGGTTTCTTTATATTCCCCTTATATTTGAAGGGAGGGGAACAAACAAGCCGTTAGTCCTTTATACTTATGAATTTTATGCTTATCTGTATTTGATTACGGCTATCTAGGCCATCTATTGGAATCAGTACCCCCCAGTACAAATCTGATCTAGTGGTCGTTTCTCCTAACTCACTTCCGAATTTCATTTTTTTTAACAAACAGGCCATATCCCACCGAGGCAGAGTGACCTACAAAGAAAAACGAAAGTTTCTCTTTTTAAATTTAGTAATGTATACAGGAGAAGGGGTTACTAGCCCCTTGCTCCCGGCATTTTAGTCGACTCTTACGACACGCATGGCTTACGGAGGAAGAATTCTGTTCCACTTCCCCATGGAGATAAGAGGAAATACACAAGAACTAATAAGAAAATAAAAGAAAACCCAGTGTGTATATATATGTTTGTACATGTACGTGTAGTGTGACCTAAGTGTAAGTAGAAGTAACAAGATGTACCTGAAACCTTGTACGTGTATGAGACAGAAAAAAGACGCCAGCAATCCTACCATCATGTAAAACAATTACAGGTTTCTGTTTCACTCTCACTTGGCAGGACGGTATTACCTCCCTGGGTGGCCGAATTTCACAATGTATTAGTCTTCCATTATTAGTTAAAATTTGGCAAAATCCTAAAGTTTCTCAAATGTATTAAACTCGGTTTGTGAGATGAATCTGAAGATTCAGAAGTGAATGTTAATGAGGATGAAGGTATTATTGTGTGTGTTTTGGTCCTTACAAGGTCTTATCTGGAGATACACGAGGTTAATATCATTACCAGAGGGAGAGAATGTTACATAAACTACGACAAATTTCACTAATGAAATTCACAAAAAAATAAAAGCTCCAGGAGTTCCTGAACCCGGTGAAATATATCCTCGAGATTTAAAAGTAGTTTAGTACTTAGTGGCAGACAGCCACTCGTTCAAATTGAAGTGTTGCATGCGAAGGATGAAAGTATGAACTGTCTGCTCTATACATGTGGGAGAGAGAATTAGGGTGCTTATTGTGCCTTGGCGAATAGAGCTTTTTTTTTACACGACGGAGACTCCTTTATTTTTTCCTTTCTTCACTTTATTATTTCAGTCCAGTTTGTTGGAAAGCTAAAGATTCTTCTGCTCTGTAATAAAGTTATTACTTCTACACGTATTTTGTTTTAGTACATCATGGGTGTATCTGTCGAAGTTTTCTCAATGGACGATCCTCGAAATCATTTTGAGGTATGAAGTAAATATATGTACAGTATATTACTGCATTTCGAATTAATACAAATATAGTCGATCTTTTTAAACGTTTAAACCATTAGCCTCAAAGTACTGTCCCATTAGCCTAACACTGAGTTAATTAAAACCACTGCAAACGTAATTCATATTTGAAATGAAAAACAGGAGAGTCACAGCTTCGTCTTAACAATGAAGCAATCACACTTCATTAACGTACTCTCATTATCCTTAAGGATTTCTGCAGCAGTAGGCAATGGTAAATATTGCGATACTATATTCATGGACTTAAACAACTCGTCTGTTACCGTTTTGCAAGAGTGATAAGGAAATAGGTACGTGGTATATATTGGAGGGTCCTTCTTAGCGGACCGGAGCATAGTTATCTGATAAAAAAAACATGGTTAACAAACATGGTGCAAGGAGTGAGAAGAACAGTTGCATGCAAAGTACTCCTTATACTCTTTATACAACACTAAACAGTAACACTGGAAAATTTGCTGATAACACAAATAGTAGAGAGCTAGAATGGTACGTAAACACCGACAAGACAGAGTAAATGCAGTGGATACCTTTATTAAGCATAATAAAACTCCAGTGTGGGCTAAATATTGTCATTAATAAACGTAACCCGTACATCTGTGTCATTGACTCCATAAATGGTGAAGGGGATGGGGGATAAATGCTGACATACTACCATACAGGTCAATATACAATGTGACAAATCTGTGCGACAAATGAAAAAAGACAACGTTACCTAACGTATAAAATTGTCATTAGATTACCAGGTGCTAACAACGAACTTGACGAAACACAAACCATCCTGACACCAGTACGATTATTATTACAGTATATTAGAGAGAAGGGCTAAGCCCGTATAAATCATACAGCGCTTGAGGGATGAGAGACAACTGGATTCGATCCAAGGGGAGAAGTTGTCCAGTTGCTCGGATCACGAGCCCCTAACCAGCATCAAAGCCCCTCTATTGACATGTTGAAAATTAATTAAGCCCAGCAAAAAAAAAAAAAAAAAAAGGTTTTCTAAAGTTGTCGCACGGGATTCCAAAAACCTGGCAAGAAATACTGTATACAAAACTGACCAGAGGAACCTGCACATTGTAACAGTTACAGGCATCTCACCCTTGTTACAGTGAACCAGCACTGAAAAGCTTAAGTTGATCCAACCAAGTGAACCACTTCTAAGTACCCCTTCAGGACCACCTAATTCAAGGTGTTAGGAACCTCCATTGCTAAGTGGGACTAAATTAGTAAAATTATTATTCTGTTGAAAGGCGTTGTAAGTGATGCGACAGGATATTAATGTAAATTCCGCTGAAAAGAATTCTTATAAAATGGAGTATCAGTGGATTATTATTTTTATAAAAAAGAAGCGCTAAACCTACAAGGGTCATACAGCGCAGCAGTATCAGTGGAGCTATGAAGACATCAAGCCGTGACAGTACAAAAATCTGACTAATTTTTCTAAAGCTTTCATTAATAAAGAAAATGCTGAACACCAATTCAGGAATAGAGTTATGCCATATATTATCCACATCTAATTTCAAAGTACTGGCAAGACAAAATATAAATTAATGATTAATAATGGTTAAAAATTAAAGCTATCTGACACGGGATCAGAGGCCTTTGTGGAAGATAGTTTTTCTGTGTTCCCTAATCAGAGTATTATGCGCAGGAATGGGCGTACCCATTCCCCACCCCCGCCGTTTAAGAGCAGGGTGAGGTGTGCCCATTCCTCGCAAACACAGTCCATCACTATATATATTCTCAAAGTTGCCATGTTGTCATGTCATCAAACTGTTGGACGAAACTGAATATCTACACCAGGTAAAGAAGTTCCAGTGGCCAAGGTAGATGACAACACTGGCCACGGCAGATGGCAACACTGGCCACGGCAGGTGGCAATACTGGCCACGCCAGGTGACAATACTGGCCACGCCAGGTGACAATACTGGCCACGCCAGGTGACAATACTGGCCACGCCAGGTGACAATACTGGCCACGCCAGGTGACAATACTGGCCACGCCAGGTGACAATACTGGCCACGCCAGGTGACAATACTGGCCACGCCAGGTGACAACACTGGCCACGCCAGGTGACAACACTGGCCACGACAGGTGACAACACTGGCCACGACAGGTGACAACACTGGCCACGACAGGTGACAACACTGGCCACGACAGGTGACAACACTGGCCACGACAGGTGACAACACTGGCCACGACAGGTGACAACACTGGCCACGACAGGTGACAACACTGTCCACGACAGGTGACAACACTGGCCACGACAGGTGACACCAGATTTGGTCACAGAAGATTTGAGCACGGGAGAGGTCACACAATAACAGTTCAAAGAACACATTCACGGGAGGCGTGGGACCCACTAACTAGTTAATAATATACAGGTAACTAAATAAAATATCAATGTGTACCTTTAATAATATAATAATGAATATGACACTTACATCGTCTGTTTATTTTTAGTGAGAAAAGTTTCGTCTGCAAAGCAGGCTTTATCAAACTAATGCAGAGGCATGAGTATGGAGCCAGGGCTGTAATATCCCACTGGCGAGAGCTGTCAGAATTAGTATCAATAATAATAATAATAATAATAATAATAATGTGTTAAATCCACAGCCTATAAATATGTGGGGTCAGCCTTGAACTGGATATAGGATAACCCTTGGACCATACACTGAGGTCCGCGGGAAGGGATTAAGAGTAGGGATGCTGTATGGAAGAAAGGGGGGAAGAGTTATGAATCCCTCCCTGACAACAGAGTAGGGCCAGGGCGAGCAGCAGTCTGGCGTGTTTCAAACTGACCTACTTAGTTTGAATGTAGGCAGGATATGGGACGAATCTCACTAGACGACACTAGTACATTATTACGCATCTATGTCTTACGAAGTTGTTAATAAAAGAACATTACATTCACAATGGCTTCTCCCTACCTTCCCTGTATGCCTATAAAAATGTGCTAAAACATTAATTTGTATTAACAAGTGTATATGTAACCAGAATAAATACAGTTATTACACGGAGTAACCACCTGTCGTCCACCACATGACTCAAGCACTTCCTGGTAACATGAACTTGGTACACATTTTGACAAAAGAAACAATATGATTTTACGACAATGATGTTGAATCTTGACCACTAAACGCGCATACCAAAGATTCGTAACACTGAAACACAGTATCAAAAGAAAACACGCAAAACAAAAACCGACTAACTGTATTTTAATACGAATAAAGCCTGGATGTAATAAATATTTAACCATACAGCTACTAAAAGGGGAGAGAGGGCAGGAGAAGGAAGGTAGAAAGGTGGGTCCCGGTTGTGTCGTATATGGAGAGGATGTCTGGTAGTGAAGCAAGAGCCGTGGCGGCCGCCTCCCGGAAAGATGGCCAAGCCTATTTCACCCACCTTGGGATGCAGTTGGGCGGTGTCCTGTCCACTTCCCATGTGGCGAAGAGTTTCATGGGCACAGGCTTGATGCCCAGCCCTAAAATCGTGTGCTTCTCGGCCATGACTGATGAGCCGGGCGATCAACAAAGGGTTGTTTTGGTTCGCCTGGGCTTTCAGCCTTCTCTACAATCGTCGGAATATCCTTGTTTACGCTCGGTACTCCATTGTCAGCAGTCAGACTTACGAACTGTAGCACATCGGAAGTGCCTAGTAAGAAAGATTTTTCGGTAATACCAATGAGTTAGTATTGTCATCGTTGATTCATGTACGAGTTTACCCTTCAAGTTACCATACAATAATATTGGCTTGAAACATAGACACTTCCTCCACTGCACACTTTCACACAGAAATTATTTCGATACACTTGTTAATGAACTTATCCGACGCATGTCAGGTGAAAATCAGAGCCAGGGAGAAGCTGTAAATGCAATGAGAACGATGCTTTGAAAGAGAACCACCTCACAAACCCAGCGCCATGCTCACACTGGCTCACAACAGCTGCTTCTTCTCCCCGGGGCAAATACAATTTGATACGGAGAGAAGATTTTGCTTTGCTTCTAAACTATATTGATTTTAAGATATAGCTAAAGTAAATTCATTAAGTATTTATGCCTGATATGTTCATATTATCACACACTTAAAAGTGTCTGTTTATAATGAAAATTTTTCCCATAATAAAATAAGTTCGTCCGTGCACAACTCTCTCCCGACAGTTTGCCCCTCCCAGTAAACAAGGCACAGAAAACGTAATTTATAGATAGAGAGAGACTTAGATATTATTTGATATATCATTTGTTTTACATGTAAACTCTATATACTGCTAATGTAAGACTTAAGTTATGGTACCGAAGTAAATTAAATAAATCTAGAGAACGATATAGTATGACTACGTAAAATGTTACGCAGTTAACTCGCCACAACACAACGCAAAAGAGTACAATAAAAATATAGTATAGTATAAAATATATAAATAAATATATATATATATATATATATATATATATATATATATATATATATATATATATATATATATATATTTGTCGTGCCGAATAAGCAAAACTGGTCAATTAGCAAGAACTCGTTTAAAATTAATTCCTTTCTAAAATTTTCTCTTATACGTTTAAATATATATTTTTTCATTTATGCTAATGTAAAATTTATAATTTTGTACCAAAAGAAACTTTGAAAACCTACCTAACCTTATTATAACAAGCGCAATTAAATTTAGCTAACCAACTAAATATATTTAGATACGTTTACAATAATTTAATAATAAACAAACAATGAAATATATATATTTCATTGAAATATATATATTTCATTGTGTTGGTTTATTATTAAATTATTGTAAACGTATCTAAAATATATTTATTTGGGTTAGGCTAAATTAAATTGCGCTTGTTATAATAAGGTTAGGTAAGTTTTCTAAGTTTCTTCTGGTATAAAATTGTAAATTTTTACATTAACATAAATGAAAAAAATATATCTTTAAACGTATAAGAATTTTTTTTAAATGAGTTCTTACTAATTAACCAGAATATTTGGATTCTTCCTGAAGCCATTTGAATATTCCACTTCCCCTACCACCCCATCTTTTCATTCTTTTTTTTTTTTTACCAATAGGTATATTTTATTACATAATATGGTACAAAAGATTTAAGAGATGTGAGAGATACATGTCTAGAACATATTGTTACATGTTTGTCACTGATTATAATGCGAAAATCTCATCCAGCTCCTCAGAGCTGGGGCGAGTGCCCAAAATACAGCATGCATTACCCCTCTGAACAGCAGCGCTGAGTCGCTGGAACAGAAAACTAGCTGCCCTGGGATCCCTAGTTACCCTGTTGAGTCTTTTGCCCAGCTCCTTGAGGAACTTAGATGCACTCTTTCCCCATGAGCCAAGGGTCTCCGAGCCTATGAGAACAAACATATAATGATGGGCAAGTTCTCCGTATTTTATCGACTTTTGGGACTCCCTAAAGCTGGCAGCTGCCCCTCCTTCCTCCCTGGTGTATTGGAGATAGGTATCAGCTAAGGTAGATGCACATGTGCAGTCCCACACCACCTGCTTCCATCTGTCCAGGCTTGAAGGGTGATACCATCTGGACGCTTTTGGCTCCCATCAGATTGCATAGTTGGGGTGGCTCCCTTACTGCTGGGCATCCAGCTGTTGTGAGGCTCCTCTTGATAATGTTATTAACCTCTTCATGTCTTGCAATCTTTCCCTCGGATTTACGACACACACGACCATGGTACGCGAATCGGTCTTCTGCTTCCCTGCCACAAATATACCTGTGTTCGGCGAGAATAGGGGCGGCAAGTCGTAGGGCAACACCAATGCGGATGGTCTGTGGGTCGAGGCGTGTGCCAAGACTGAAGTTGGAAACATCCAACAGAAAGTCTCCTGCATGAGGAGCTCTCACTGCCAGGAGGCGGGCTCTATCCTTCCCTGACACACTCTGAAGCATTGCTGAGGCTATATTCTCTACTATTGGGCCATCCCATTACGACTGTTTGTAGTTGTTCGGGGGAGCAGGCCTGGTTTCAGAGCCCGTTAGATTATCCCAGATCCTGGCTACGTCAATGAACTTTTGGTCATGGGCTAAATTCTTGTCCCTAAGATGTTCAGGGAGAATCGCTGCTACAAGCCCTCTGGATGCAATGCATGAAGACACGAAAGCAGGTAGCGCAATCTGTGATGACTTGCGGACACCAATGCCTATTAGTCTGGCTGGAAGTGTAGCTTGGTCCCACTGCCCATCTTCTAGAATAAGGTTAAGTACTTTAGTAAAGATCTGCCTCAGGATACTGTCATATTCGTGCAGTATAGGGTTATCATATGAAGGAGCACATCTTAGGAAATATGTCAACCTGGGTTGACTCGAGGATTTTGTGAGAAGTTGCAAGGCATTATGGGTGTCAAGATTGCCTATTCATTGTTCCATTCTCCTCAATTCTTCCAGTTTGTTCCTGAGAATTGTGTCAATGTCATCGCTTCCCAGAGGTGCTCCAAGCAAGACACTATTTGTAGGGGCAATGACTGATGCTCCTGGTAGTTTTGATCTCACTGCATCTATCACTTGTTGATTGACTGAAATGATTTCACATTTGGATGGATTTAGGATGAGACCCATTTCCTGTCACCGTGTCATCACCTGTGTAAGATCATCTAGAAGGGACTCCTTTGTACCTGCTAGTGTGCCATCATCTAGGAACCAGATGTTTAGCTCACTGGTCAGTCTGACTGTGATTTCCCTAACCGCTATATATTTTATATATTTTTTTTTATTATTAACACATCGGCCGTTTCCCACCAAGGCAGGGTGGCCCGAAAAAGAAAAAATTTCATCATCATTCACATCATCACTGTCTTGCCAGAGGCATGCTTGCCCTACAGTTATAAAACTGCAACATTTAACATCCCTCCTTCAGAGTGCAGGCACTGTACTTCCCATCTCCAGGACTCAAGTCCGGCCTGCCGGTTTCCCTGAACCCCTTCATAAATGTTACTTTGCTTCCACCCCAACATCACGTCGAATATTAAAAGACATTTGTCTCCATTCACTCCTATCAAATACGCTCATGCATGCTTGCTGGAAGTCCAAGCCCCTTGCACACAAAACCTCCTTTACCCCCTTCCTCCAATCTTTCCTATGCCGACCCCTACCTCGCCTTCCCTCCACTACAGATTTATACACTCTCGAAGTCATTCTACTTTGTTCCATCCTCTCTACATGTCCAAACCACCTCAACAACCCCCTCCTCAGCCCTCTGGATAATAATCTTGGTAATCCCGCACCTCCTCCTAATTTTCACACTACGAATTCGCTGCATTATATTCACACCACACATTGATCTCAGACATGACATCTCCACTGCCTCCTGCCTTCTCCTTGTTGCAACATTCACCACCCATGCTTCACACCCATATAAGAGTGTTGGTATAACTATACTCTCATACATTTCCCTCTTTGCTTCCATGGACAAAGTTCTTTGTCTCCACAGACTCCTAAGTGCACCACTTACCCTTTTACCCTCATCAATTCTATGATTCACCTCATCCTTCATAGACCCATCTGCTGACACATCCACTCCTAAATATCTGAATACATTCACCTCCTCCATACTCTCTCCCTCCAATCTGATATTCAATCTTTCATCACCTAATCTTTTTGTTATCCTCATCACCTTACTCTTTCCTATATTCACTTTCAATTTCCTTCTTTTACATACACTACCAAACTCATCCACCAACCTCTGCAAATTCTCTTCAGAATCTCCCAAAAGCACAGTGTCATCAGCAAAAAGCAGCTGTGACAACTCCCACTTTGTGTTAGATTCTTTATCTTTTAACCCCACACCTCTTGCCAACACCCACCATTCACTTCTCTTACAACCCCATCTATAAATATATTGAATAGCCATGGTGACATCACACATCCTTGTCTAACCTACTTCCTATTCCATACACCTGCAACATCTGCCACATTGCCCCCCTATCCACCCTATCATACGCCTTTTCCAAATCCATAAATGCCACAAAAACCTATTTACCCTTATCTAAATACTGTTCCGCTATATGTTTCACTGTAAACACTTGGTCTACACACACCCTACCTTTCCTAAAACCTTGTTCATCTGCTATCCTACTCTCCATCTTGCTCTTAATTCTTTCAATAATAACTCTAACATAAACTTTACCAGGTATACTCAACAGACTTATTCCCCTATAATTTTTGCACTCTCTTTTGTCCCCTTTGCCTTTATACAAAGGAACTATGCACGCTCTCTGCCAATCCCTAGGTACCTTACCCTCTTCCATACATTTATTAAATAATAGCACTTACCACTCTAAAACTATATCTCCACCTGCTTTTAACATTTCTATCCATATCCCATCAATCCCAGCTGCCTTACCCCCTTTCATTTTACCCACTGCCCCACGAACTTCCCCCAAACTTACAACTGGTTCTTCCTCACTCCTACAAGATGTTATTCCTCCTTGCGCTATACACGAAATCACAGCTTCCCTATCTTCATCAACATTTAACAATTCCTCAAAATATTCCCTCCGTCTTCCCGATACCTCTAACTCTCCATTTTATAACTCTCCTTTCCTATTTTTAACTGTCAAATCCATTCGTTCCCTAGGCTTCCTCAACTTATTAATCTCACTCCAAAACTTTTTCTTATTTTCAACAAAATTCGTTAATAACATCTCACCCACTCTCTCATTTGCTCTCTTTTTACATTGCTTCACCACTCTTTTAACCTCTCTTTTTCCCTCCATATACTCTTCCCTCCTTGCATCACTTCTACTTTGTAAAAACCTCTTTAATGCTAACTTTTTCTCCCTTACTACTCTCTTTACAACATCATTCCACCATTCGCTCTTCTTCCCTCCCACACCGACTTTCCTATAACCACAAACTTCTGTTGAACACTCTAATACTACATTCTTAAACCTACCCCATACATCTTCAACCCCATTGCCTATACTCTCACTAGCCCATCTATCCTCCAATAGTTGTTTATATCTTACCCTAACTGCCTCCTCTTTTAGTTTATAAACCTTCACCTCTCTCTTACTTGTTGCTTCTATTTTACTTGTATCCCATCTACCTTTTACTCTCACTGTAGCTACAACTAAAAAGTGATCTGATATATCTGTGGCTCCTCTATAAACATGTACATCCTGAAGTCTACTCAACAGTCTTTTATCTAGCAATACGTAGTCCAACAAACTACTGTTATTATGCCCTACATATCTTGTATACTTATTTATTATTTTTCTTAAAATATGTATTGCCTAGAACTAAACCCCTTTCTATACAAAGTTCAATTAAAGGGCTCCCATTGTCATTTACTCTTGGCAGCCTTAACTTACCTACCACACCCTCTCTAAATGTTTCTCCTACTTTAGCATTTAGGTCGTCTACCACAATTACCCTCTCACTTGTTTCAAAAGTTCTTATACATTCACTTAACATCTCCCAAAATCTCTCTCTCTCTCCTCTACACGTTTATTATGACCCACTTTTCGCATCCAACCCTTATTTTGTTCCACATAATCCTTAAATTTATACATTTATATTCCCTCTTCTCCTTCCATAACTGATCTTTCAACATTATTGCTACGCCTTCCTTAGCTCTAACTCTCTCAGATATTCCTGACTTAATCCCATTTATTTCTCCCCACTGAAACTCACCTACCCCCTTCAGCTTTGTTTCGCTTAGGGCCAGGACATTCAACTTCTTTTTATTCATAACATCAGAAATCATCTCTTTCTTATCATCCGCACTACATCCACGCACATTCAAGCATTCCAGTTTTATAAAAAAAAAATTCTTCTCTCTTTTTAGTAAATGTATACAGGAGAAGGGGTTACTAGCCCATTGCTCCCAGCATTTTAGTCGTCTCATGCGACACGCATGGCGGAGGAAAGATTCTTTTCCACTTCCCCATGGACAATAGAGGAAATAAAGAAGAACAAGAGCTATTAAGAAAAAAGAAGAAAAACCTAGATATGTGTATGTATGTATATATATGCATGTGCATGCTGAGTAGTGTGACCTAAGTGTAAGTAGAAGTAGCAAGATATACCTGTTATCCAGCGTGTTTATGAGACAGAAAATGACACCAGAAATCCTACCATCATGTAAAACAGTTACAGGTTTCTGTTTCACATTCACTGGCAGGACGGTAGTACCTCCCTGGGTGGTTGCTGTCTACCAACCTACTATATATATATATATATATATATATATATATATATATATATATATATATATATATATATATATATATATATATATATATATATATATATATATATATACATGTATGTATGTGTGTGTGTACTCACCTAGTTGTGGTTGCTTGGGTCGAATCACAGCTCCTGACCCCGCCTCTTCACTGGTCGCTACTAGATCCTTCTTCCTGCTCCATGAGCTTTATCATACCTCTTCTTAATGCTATGTATGGATCCTGCCTCCACTACATCACTTCCTAGACTTCCACTTCCCGACCACTCTGTGACTGAAGAAATACTTCCTAACATCCCTGTGATTCATCTGAGTCTTCAGCTTCCAACTGTGTCCCCTTGTTGCTGTGTCCCATCTCTGGAACATCCTGTCTCTGTCCGCCTTGGAGAGTTTTCCCAGCATTTTATATGTCGTTATCATATCCCCCCTATCTCTCATGTCCTCCAGTGTCGTCAGGTCGATTTTCTTAACCTCTCCTCGTAGGACATGCCCCTTAGCGCCGGGACTAGTCTTGTATATACCTTACGTGCTTGGCTAGGTGTGTGTCGTGCCGAATAGGTAAAAACTGGTCAATTAGCAAGAACTCATTTAAAATTAAGTCCTTTTTAAAATTTTCACTTATACGTTTAAAGATTTTTTTTTTCGTATATGTTTATGTAAAAATTAATAATTTTGTACCAAAAGTACCTCAGAAAACTTGCCCTATTCGGCAAGAAGTGCATTGCTATTTAAACCAAAAATAGCAAGTTTTACTTATTCGGCAAGACATATATATATATATATATATATATATATATATATATATATATATATATATATATATATATATATATATATATATATATATTACCTATATATGCAAGCCATGGGGTGGAAATCTTTAGCTCAAGTAATTTCACACTTCTCATTGCGTCATCAGGAGCTGTGCAATGTTGCAAGTAGCAACAGGAGAAATGAGGGGACGTTTTCTCACAGGACAGTAGCATGAGTGACTCACTCTGGAGGGAGTCACGACGCTACTATCCTCTGAGAAAACGTCCCATCATTTCTCCTGTTGCTACCTTTGCAACATTGCACAGCTCCTGGTGACGCACTGAAAAGTGTGAAAGTATTTGAGCTTAAAGATTTCCACCCCCCGTTGCTTGTCTTGCAATGTTAGGATCGCCTGTCTGCGATTGTTTGCATATATATATATACACACACGCACACAAATAACCCGTACATAGGAGATAGAAACATATGACGACGTTTCAGTCCGACTTGGACCATTAACTAGTCACACTAAGACACGAAAGAAAGGGAGCCAGTGTATATACGAAAGAAGGGCAGACACATTAGAGAGAAGAGGTAGAAAAATAAAACAAATAAAATAGATTTAATAAACTCTGTAGAAGCGTCTTCTGGGTGATGATATGTTATTCGTTAGGAAACAGGACAAATAGTTTCCCTACAACGGATGTTATATGATTCTATATAAAGATCCTGCCTCTGCCACTTTGTCTAAGTCATTCACTTCCTGACCACTCTGAGGCTGAAGAAATACTTTCTAACATCCAGAAATGCTTCGTGTACCTGTCTGACACATCTCCAACAGACTGTCCTTTGTCTACCCTATCAATATCTCTTGGATATTTCGTACATTATTATCATGTCTACCCATGTCTCTCCTCATAGCTCATACAGTTTAGGTCTGGGGCTAATTTCATTTTAAAACTTCGCACTTTTCTAGTTTTTGACACGATTTCTCAGGTGTCGGTTCCTAGCTTGTACCACCTACTCCAAAATAAGTCTCACATATGTACTACAAAGTGTCGTGAATGACTGTCGATACTCGAGAAAGCCAGTCTTAAGAGCTAATTCAGTTGATGAGCATCTCATCAACTCCTTGAGTTTACAACCTTAGAATTCTGAGCTTCCATTCTCTGCTAAGCCTCTTGTGTTAATAATAAGTAATTTCGGTGCCAGGTTTGGGACCAATCTCTCCAGTATTTTCCAGGTGTACATTATGATATATCATTCTCGCCTACTTTCTAAGGAGTACAGTTCTACCGACTTCAAATGCTACCAGTAAATTAGGAGCTTGATTGAGTTTAAACGAGCTAGAAGGGTTCTCTATACATTTTTCCAGCGCAGCAATTTCGCCTGCCCTGAACGGGGCCGTTAGTACACAGCAATATTCTAGCCTAGAGAGAACGAGTGACCTGAAGAGTATGGTTACTGGCTTGGTATTTCTTGTTCTTAAGGTTCTAGTTATCAAACCTATCCCTTTTCTTGTAACTGCCATGATAACATTGTTGTACTTCTTGAAAGCGAGATCTTCTGGCATTATCACTCTCAGGTCTCTCACATTTGACACAGTAACATAACATCACAATAACACCACGATAGATTCAATAACAAGGCATTACGTAATAGACGCTGATAAAACATATTAAATTACGAAGATAACTACTGACAATAGCAACAACAATAATAATAATAATAATAATAATAATAATAATAATAATAATAATAATAATAATAATAATAATAATAATAATCATGTCTGGGGTATCTGCAGATACGAACAGTATTATTAAATTAATGGGGGAACGCTAAACCCGTGGGGGTCACACAGCGCCTGGAGGACTGGGAGACAATCAGGTTCGATCCAATGAAAGGGTAGTTAGGTCCAGTTCTTTGAATCAAGAGCCCCTCTCCAGCGTGAAGGAAGCTTTGCGGGACGTAGATACGAACAGCCAGAGACACTGAATGACAAATGCAGATACGATTACTCATAAATAATATCGTGAACTCCTCATTCAAGATACATGTCGCTTCACAGACCGCAAATGCGATCTCCTAAATTTATGTTACGGCTCGCTAAGAAAAAAACAACTTAAATTATGACACATACTGCCCTGCTTTCCGCATGACAGAAACTAGGTGAGGCAAGCCATTTTAACATCCAGGTAGCCATGGCAATTGCATCCGTGTAAATTCTCGAGCTGTGTGAGTGGGAGGGAAAAAAAGAAGAATGGCAAGAAGCAATAAGATTGTTACACTCCCCTGGGAGCCATGTCTGTTACACTCCCCTGGGAGCCATGTCGGACAAAAACAACAAACTAAATGACTCACATCAGCGCCAGTGATACTAATACTAACAAAACATCACAAATATAAATATCATTCATTTTTATAAACATAAAGGTTTTAAACAAAAAATTATAATAACAAAAATCATTATGTAGTGGCTTCCTCAGAGAATTATATGTTGTGTTTATAGACTTTACAAAAACATCTATTTAAAGATACTGTGACAATGAAGTATGGATGCAAGGGACAAGCTTATCAGATGCGACCGAATGAACAGACCACAAGGCGGAGTCAGTGATGTGTTAAAGACTTGCTCATTTACACTGAGTTCCTTAACACCACAAACAATGTAGTCGAAGTACTGACAGTGAAAATTTAAATCCAGAATTTGGTCATTATTCTTGTGCACAAAACAACAGATGTAAATTCATTGTAATTCAAGGATCAGATAGTGAAATTCGAAACACTAAGATGGCAGAGCAAATCCCAGGAGTCATCTCATATATATAGTCATATAAAAAATGAGTAATCGAAACTGGTGCGGCTTTGCCTTAAACCAAACAATAACAGAACGGCCAGACTGGAAAAGACTCATTCCCCTGTCTTTCCAGAAGTGCCCAGACATTGTGATCTAATTGACCCACTGAGCCACAACATCCCCACCGATCTTCCAAAATACAGAGACTGTATTTCCCACTTCCAGAGCTGTCTACCTAGTTTTCCCGAACACTTTCATAGATGTTAGTACGTCTCATTAAATAAAATATTTGTCTACTTAAATACAACACCCTTATATACGTACCTGCTGGATACACACCCTCCTTCCAACCATTCGTTGAATATTCCAAACATCTCCCGTAGGTCATCAATCCATTCTGTTCGACCAAACTATCTCAACACTGTATCTTCCATTCTCTGAATTATACCTTCCCTACCTCGAGATAATCTTGTAATTCCTTCACTTCTTATTGCCAACATAAAGACTACACATCTCTAGCCTCCTCGTTGCAATATTCAAACACTATGCCTGGCACCCATACGAAAGAGTTGATCCATTATACTCCGATTATTACGAGTGGGCAAATTATATAGTGCTTTATAACTCGTAATATCTTTATATAGATCAATATTCCTTGATTTGTATCAAATAAGTGAACAGAGATAGGAAATCGAAACTTCAACAAAAATCAATTTAATTTAACTAAATTAGAAATAGCTTTTGTTGGATAAGTATACTATGGGGAAGTGGAACAGAATTCTTCCTCCGTAAGCTATGAGTGTCGTAAGAGGCGACTAAAATGCCGGGAGCAAGGGGCTAGTAACCCCTTCTCCTGTATATATTACTAAATGTAAAGGGAGAAACTTTCGTTTTTCCTTTTGGGCCACCCTGCCTCGGTGGGATACGGCCGATGTGTTAAAAGAAAGATATAATATATATATATATATATATTATATATATATATATATATTTTTTTTTTTTTTTTTTTTTTTTTTTTTTTTTAACACAACGGCCGATTCCCACCAAGGCAGGGTGGCCCGAAAAGAAAACTTTCATCATCATTCACTCCATCACTGTCTTGCCAGAAGGGTGCTTTACACTACAGTTATAAAACTGCAACATTAACACCCCTCCTTCAGAGTGCCGGCACTGTACTTCCCATCTCCAGAACTCAAGTCCGGCCTGCCGGTTTCCTGAATCCCTTCATAAATGTTACTTTGCTCACACTCCAACAGCACGTCAAGTATTAAAAACCATATGCCTCCATTCACTCCTATCAAATACGCTCACACATGCTTGCTGGAAGTCCAAGCCCCTCGCACACAAAACTTCCTTTACCCCTCCCTCCAACCTTTCCTAGGCCGACCCCTACCCCGCCTTCCCTCCACTACAGATTTATACACTCTCGAAGTCACTCTGTCTCGTTCCATTCTCTCTACATGTCCAAACCACCTCAACAACCCCTCCTCAGCTCTCTGAACAATCGTTTTGGTAATCCCACCTCCTCCTAATTTCCAAACTCCGAATTCTCTGCATTATATTCACACCACACATTGACCTCAGACATGACATCTCCACTGCCTCCAGCCTTCTCCTCGTTGCAACATTCATCACCCATGCTTCACACCCATATAAGAGCGTTGGTATAACTATACTCTCATACATTCCCTCTTTACTTCCATGGACAAGGTTCTTTGTCTCCACAGACTCCGAAGTGCTCCACTCACCCTTTTCCCCTCATCAATTCTATGATTCACCTCATCCTTCATAGACCCATCCGCCGACATGTCCACTCCCAAATATCTGAATACATTCACCTCCTCCATACTCTCTCCCTCCAATCTGATATCCAATCTTTCGTCACCTATTCTTTTTGTTATCCTCATCACCTTACTCTTTCCTATATTCACTTTCAATTTTCTTCTTTTACACACCCTACCAAATTCATCCACCAACCTCTGCAGCTTCTCTTCAGAATCTCCCAAAAGCACAGTGTCATCAGCAAAAAGCAACTGTGACAACTCCCACTTTGTATTTGCTTCTTTATCTTTTAGCCCAACACCTCTTGCCAAGACCCTCGCATTCACTTCTCTTACAACCCCATCTATAAATATATTGAACAACCACGGTGACATCACACATCCTTGTCTAAGGCCCACTTTTACTGGGAAATAGTCCCTTCCCTCCTACACACTCTAACCTGAGCCTCACTATCCTCATAAAAACTCTTCACTGCTTTCAGTAACCTTCCTCCTATTCCATACACCTGCAACATCTGCCACATTGCCCCCTATCTACCCTATCATACGCCTTTTCCAAATCCATAAATGCCACAAAAACATCTTTACCCTTATCCAAATACTGTTCACCTATATGTTTCACTGTAAACACTTGGTCTACACACCCCTACCTTTCCTAAAGCCCCTTGTTCATCTGCTATCCTGCTTTCTGTTTTACTCTTAATTCTTTCAATAATAACTCTACCATACACTTTACCAGGTACACTCAACAGACTTATTCCCCTATAATTTTTGCACTCTCTTTTGTCCCCTTTGCCTTTATACAAAGGAACAATACACGCTCTCTGCCAATCCCTAGGTACCTTACCCTCTTCCATACATTTATTAAATAATAGCACCAACCACTCCAAAATTATATCCCCACCTGCTTTTAACATTTCTATCTTTATCCCATCAATCCCAGCTGCCTTACCCCCTTTCATTCTACCCACTGCCTCACGAACTTCCCTACACCCACAACTGGCTCTTCCACACTCCTACAAGATGTTATTCCTCCTTGCCCTACACACGAAATCACAGCTTCCTGTCTTCATCAACATTTAACAAATCCTCAAAATATTCTCTCCATCTTCCCGATACCTCTAACTCTCCATTTAATAACTCTCCTCTCCTATTTTTAACTGTCAAATCCATTTGTTCTCTAGGCTTCCTCAACTTATTAATCTCATTCCAAAACTTTTTCTTATTTTCAACAAAATTTGCTGATAACATCTCACCCACTCTCTCATCTGCTCTCTTTTTACATTGCTTCACCACTCTTTTAACCTCTCTTTTTCTCTCCATATACTCTTCCCTCCTTGCATCACTTCTACTTTGTAAAAACCTCTCATATGCTAACTTTTTCTCCTTACTACTCTCTTTACATCATCATTCCACCAATCGCTCCTCTTCCCTCCTGCACACACTCGCCTGTAACCACAAACTTCTGCTGAACACTCTAACACTACATTTTTAAATCTACCCCATACATTTTCGACCCCATTGCCTACACTCTCACTAGCCCATCTATCCTCCAATAGTTGTTTATATCTTACCCTAACTGCCTCCTCTTTTAGTTTATAAACCTTCACCTCTCTTTTACTTACTGATTCTATTTTCCTTGTATCCCATCTACCTTTTACTCCCACTGTAGCTATAACTAAAAAGTGATCTGATATATCTGTAGCCCCTCTATAAACATGTACATCCTGAAGTCTACTCAACAGTCTTTTATCTACCAATACATAGTCCAACAAACTACTGTCATTACGCCCTACATCATATCTTGTATACTTATTTATCCTCTTTTCTTAAAATATGTATTACCTATAACTAAACCCCTTTCTATACAAAGTTCAATCAAAGGGCTCCCATTATCATTTACACCTGGCACCCCAAACTTACCTACTACACCCTCTCTGCATGTTTCTCCCACTTTAGCATTTGGTCCCCTACCACAATTACTCTCTCATTTGGTTCAAAAGTTCCTATACATTCGCTTAACATCTCCCAAAATCTCTCTCTCTCCTCTACACTCCTCTCTTCTCCAGGTGCATACACGCTTATTATGACCCACTTTTCGCATCCGACCCTTATTTTAATCCACATAATCCTTGAATTTACACATTTATATTCCTCTTTTCCTTCCATAACTGATCCTTCAACATTATTGCTACCCCTTCCTTAGCTCTAACTCTCTCAGATACTCCTGACTTAATCCCATTTATTTCTCCCCACTGAAACTCGCCTACCCCCTTCAGCTTTGTTTCGCTTAGGGCCAGGACATCCAACTTCTTTTCATTCATAACATCGGCAATCATCTCTTTCTTATCATCCGCACTACATCCACGCACATTCAGACACCCCAATTTTATAAAGTTTTTCTTCTTCTCGTTTTAGTAGATTTGTACAGGAGAAGGGTTACTAGCCCATTGCTGCCGGCATCTTAGTCGCCTCATACGACACGCATGGCTTACGGAGGAAAGATTCTTTTCCACTTCCCCATGGACAATAGAGAAAATAAAAAGAACAAGAGCTATTAAGAAAAGAAGAAAAACCTAGATGTGTGTATGTATATATATGCATGTGTATGCCAGTGTAGTGTGACCTAAAGTGTAAGTAGAAGTAGCTAGATATACCTGTTATCCAGCGTGTTTATGAGACAGAAAAAGACACCAGCAATCCTACCATCATGTAAAACAGTTTCAGGTTTCTGTTTCACAGTCACCTGGCAGGACGTAGTACCTCCTGGGTGGTTGCTGTCTACCAACCTACTACCTATATATATATATATATATATATATATATATATATATATATATATATATACGCAAGACAACCACTATGAAAAAATAGAAGAATTCCAAGCGCTTTCGTGACTACTCACATTATCAAGGAACTATAAAAGGAAACGTGAGAACAAGGCTTATAAAGAGGCAGAATACACCTCACAGTTACATCACACTAACAAAGACAACACCTCACAGTAGCGTAACATCTCACGACTCTGTGAAGAGGAACATAAGAAAGGACCTGAAACTCTTCCCAAGAATTAATGATTAGTTCAATTTATCATTAAATTCTTCCCAAATTTTATTAATTATAAATGAATCCAATTTATATAAACTAAAAGAAATATTCATATTATTTTCAAAACTGCTTTTAATGAAACATGATTCTATTATATTCCTCTCAACCATGGACTTGCTTGATACAACCTTCTCAGCATTTTGAAAATCAATTGGATGGTTAAAGTCTCTCACATGAATAAATAGAGCATTAGAATCTTGTCCAGTTCTAATGCTATATTTATGTTGTTTTAATCTTAGTTCAACACTTTTACCAGTTTGACCATAATAAACTTTATCGCATATTTTACAGGGAATCTTATAGACACATCCGTCAGCATTTTGGGGGGAATTTTTTATCAAAAGTCTTTTTACTGTATCAAGATTTTTAAATACAACTTTGATATTAAAATTCTTAAGAAAAGAAGGCATATCAACCAAGTTTTCATGGTAAGGAGAACCAACATATTTTGGTTGAATAAGGTTGGTTGTTCCTTTTTGGATTGTAAAAGTATTTCTAGCTATTTTAAAGATTTATCAATTATGTTTCTTGGGTATTTTAAATCATTAGCTATTTCATAAATTTTAGAGATTTCTTCATCTATGAACTCTGGACTACAAATGCTTAAAGCTCTCAAAAACATAGAAGAGAAAACCGACACTTTAACTCTATCTTGATGTGAAGAGTAATAGTGTACATAGGAACAATTATTTGTAGGTTTTCTGTAAATTTTAAATTTAAAATCAATGTTACCCTTAATAATAAAAACATCTAGGAAGGGCAATGAGTTATTTACTTCAAATTCAACAGTAAAATTTATAGAATGAGCTAAGCTATTTAATTTAACAAGGAAATGGTTTATGTCTACATTCTTAGGCATAAGGCACAAAATGTCATCAACATATCTATACCACTTAGCTCTATTGGAAAGGATAGTGTTAAGCAATCTTGTTTCGAAAAATTCCATATATAAATTACTAAGAACAGGTGAAAGAGGATTTCCCATTGCCATACCAAACTTCTGAGTGTAAAACTCATCATTAAATACAAATTTTGCATCAACAATACAAAGTTTAATGATAGTAGGAACTGGCAATAGTAAATCGTAATTAACCAGTTCTTCAGATAAGAACTTTAGTAAATCATCAACTGGAACTTTTGTAAACAAGGAGATAACATCAAAACTAACCATATTGAAATCATTTAAATCAGTCAAGGTGCTTAATTTATCAACTAAATCTAAGTTGTTTTTAACATTAAAATGGGATTTTTTTCCAACAATTGGGCTCAAAATATCAACAAGCTATTTAGAAAGTTTATAAGAAACTGAACCAATGGAGCTAATAATTGGTCTAACAGGATTAATAGGTTTGTGTGTTTTAATTAATCCATACATATAAGGTAAAAATGGATTAGTGGAAGTAATTTTTTTAATTAATTCATCTTTGCCCTTCAATAGATGCTTTATTGTTTTATTGTTTCCTTTTATAGTTCCTTGATAATGTGAGTAGTCACGAAAGCGCTTGGAATTCTTCTATTTTTCATAGTGGTTGTCTTGCATATTTTGATATCACCTGTTTACTGTGATATTTTTGATATATATATATATATATATATATATATATATATATATATATATATATATATATATATATATATATATATATATATATATGTCGTGCCGATTAGGTAAAACTGGTCAATTAGCAAGATCTCATTTAAAATTAAGTCCTTTCTAAAAAATTATCTTATACGTTTAAAGATATATTTTTTTTTTCATTTATGTTAATGTAAGAATATATAATTTTGTACCAAGAGAAACTTTGAAAACCTACCTAACCTTATTACAACAAGCGCAATTTAATTTAGCCTAACCCAACTAAATATATTTTAGATACGTTAACATTAATTTAATAATAAACAAACACAATGAAATATATATTTTTCGTTATGTTCAGAATGATTTTGGCGAAATTATTGCATACACAAATTTTCACTTGTCTTATATGGCAAGGTGAGCGTTGCTATTTAAGCCAAAATCGCAAGTTTTACCTAATCGGCACGACATATATATATATATATATATATATATATATATATATATATATATATATATATATATAGTCGTGCCGATTATAAAACTGGTCAATTAGCAAGAACTCATCTAAAATTAAGTCCTTTCTAAAATTTTCTCTTATACGTTTAAAGATATATTTTTTAATTTATGTTAATGTAAAATTTATAATTTTGTACTAAGAGAAACTTTGAAAACCTACCTAACCTTATTACAACAAGCGCAATTTAATTTAGCCTAACCCAACTAAATATATTTTAGATACGTTAACATTATTTTAATAATAAACAAACACAATGAAATATATTTTTTCGTTATGTTCAAAATGATTTTGGCGAAATTATTGCATCACAAATTTTCACTTGTCTTATATGGCAAGGTGAGCGTTGCTATTTAAGCCAAAATCGTAAGTTTTACCTAATCGGCACGACATATATATATATATATATATATATATATATATATATATATATATATATATATATATAGTCGTGCCGATTAGGTAAAACTTGCGATTTTGGCTTAAATAGCAACGCTCACTTGCCATATAAGACAAGTGAAAATTGTGTATGCAATAATTTCGCCAAAATCATTCTGAACATAACGAAAAAAATATATTTCATTGTGTTTGTTTATTATTAAATTAATGTTAACGTATCTAAAATATATTTAGTTGGGTTAGGCTAAATTAAATTGCGCTGTTGTAATAAGGTTAGTAGGTTTTCAAAGTTTCTCTTGGTACAAAATTATAAATTCTTAAATTAACATAAATGAAAAAAATATATCTTTAAACGTATAAGAGAAAATTTTAGAGAGGACTTAATTTTAGATGAGTTCTTGCTAATTGACCAGTTTTACCTAATCGGCACGACATATATATATATATATATATATATAAATATATATTATTAACCCATCGGCCGTTTCCCACTAAGGCAGGGTAGCACGGAAAAGAAAAACTTTCATCATCATTCACTCCATCACTGTCTTGCCAGAGGCATGCTTACACTACAGTTATAAAACTGCAACATTAACTCCCCTCCTTCAGAGTGCCGGCCCTGTACTTCCCATCTCCAGGACTCAAGTCCGGTCTGCCGGTTTCCCTGAATTCCTTTATAACTGTTACCTTTTCTTACACTCCAGCAGCACGTCAAGTCCAAAAAAAATGGTATCCATTTGTTCCTATCTAAGATGCTTACGCCAGCTTGCTGGAAGTCCAAGCCCCTCGAACACAAAACCTTCTTTACTTGCTCCCTTCAACCTTTACTAGGCCGACCCCTCCCCCGCCTTTCCTCCAATAGAGATTTTTACACTTTTGAAGTCATTTTATTTGGTGCCATTATCTTTACATGTCAAAACCATTTCAATAACCCCTCCTCAACCCTCTGGATAATAGTTTGGGTAATCCCGCACCTCCTCTTAATCTGCAAACTATGGATACTCTGCATTATATTCAAACCTGACATTGCTGTCAGACTTGTCATCTCTCCACTGCCTCCAGCCTTCTCCTTGTTGCATATATAAACATATATATATATATATATATATATATATATATATATATATATATATATATATATATATATATATATATATATATATATATATAATATATATATATGTCGTGCCGATTAGGTAAAACTGGTCAATTAGCAAGAACTCATCTAAAATTAGGTCCTTTCAAAAATTTTCTCTTATACGTTTAAAGATATATTTTTTCATTTATGTTAATGTAAGAATTTATAATTTTGTACCAAGAGAAACTTTGAAAACCTACCTAACCTTATTACAACAAGCGCAATTTAATTTAGCCTAACCCAACTTAATATATTTTAGATACGTTAACATTAATTTAATAATAAACAAACACAATGAAATATATTTTTTTGTTATGTTCATAATGATTTTGGCGAAATTATTGCATACACAAATTTTCACTTGTCTTATATGGCAAGGTGAGCGTTGCTATTTAAGCTAAAATCGCAAGTTTTACCTAATCGGCACGACATATATATATATATATATATATATATATATATATATATATATATATATATATATATATATATATATATATATATATATATATATATATTGAGAGAGAGACATACAAACAGACTGAGACAGAGAGATGAAACCAAGAATAAAGTGGTTTTGAATCATTTATCAAAGTGCGGCAGGCCAGGATTTGACCCCATGACACATTGTCCCACCTAAAGAGGCCACATAATGTACTTGTCACCTTGCCAACTGAGCCATCGATCCTATAAACAACATGAGCCTAGCAAACTAGGCTTGTTTCATGAGCGATGGCACTCTTGGCATACCACTGCCATGAGTGGCCTAGCAACATGACTTTTTTAAATCTACCCGATACCTCTTCTACCTCATTACGTATACTCTCACTAGCCCTTCTGTCTACCAGTAGTTGTTTATATATGTTCCTCTCCTTTTTCTTCTTCATCTTTTACTTATTCTATTTCTTGATTTTGTTGTTGATACTGTTTTTCTTCTTTTATTTTCTTTATTATTAATATTAATAATGTTGTTGATGTTGTTGTTGTTACATGCTTCTTCTTTTTCTACTTCTTCTTTTTTGAATTATAATTATTATTATTATTATTATTATTATTATTATTATTATTATTATTATTATTATTATTATTATTATTATTATTATTATTATTATTATTATTATTATTATTATTATTATTATTATTATTATTATTATTATAATTATTATTGCAAGGGAGGAAATGATTATGATTTTGTTATAAAGAGCAAAGGTGGTAACAATGGAAAAAACATTTAAGTATTTCATGACCATTTAAAGAGGAGTTTTCTTGTCCTGTGCTGCTGGGGCGCTCTTCACCCCTGGTACTATTCCAGGTGACTGGGGAATGACTTCACCACACTATGAAAGATCCAGTGTATCCTGCGTGGACACATGCCAGTCTCAGTATTACCGGAAGGAACATCTAAGGATTAAGGTTAAAGGAGCTTATTTCCGTGCATAGTTTACAATGTGTAATTACAATATTGATTTGTTAAGTGTAAAGAAAGTCACTATCATGCCGAGGCATTTCGGACAGACTAAACTTAGACTAAACCTCGCATCCACTACTTGTGTTGGATGAACCACGGGGATTTAACTAGATCAAAAATATATAATGTCGATGCAGTGGTGAATAAGATAAATGTGCTGCAACCACGTGTTCCATATTTGTCTAATTCACCGCATACAGGTTGAGCGCACGGATGATCATTCATCCAGTTGTCACTGCTCTGACTGATGAACACTTGTTTAGCGGACGGAGGATTAGTCTTTCACTACATCATGCGCTACGTCACACACCAGGTTATCCAACGGAATATACAGCCTCCACTTTTCCCGGTAAATAACCCACACGGTTGAACTGATTCGCAATGCATGTTAATAATAATAACAATAATAATAGTATTTAAATTTTTTTTTTTATTAACACATCTGCCGATTCCCACCAAGGCAGGGTGGCCCGAAAAAGAAAAACTTTCATCATCATTCACTCCATCACTGTCTTGCCAGAGGGGTGCTTTACACTACAGTTATAAGACTGCAACATTAACACTCCTCCTTCAGAGTGTAGACACTGCACTTCCTATCTCCAGGACTCAAGTCCGGCCTGCCGGTTTCCCTGAATCCCTTCATAAATGTTTCTATGCTTACACTCCAACAGCACGTCAAGTATTAAAAACCATTTGTCTCCATTCACTCCGATCAGATACGCTCACATTCTTGCTGGAAGTCCAAGCCCCTTGCACACAAAACCTCCTTTACTCCCTCCCACCAACCTTTCCTAGGCCGACCCCTACCCCGCCTTCCCTCCACTACAGATTTATACACTCTCGAAGTCATTCTGTCTCGTTCCATTCTCTCTACATGTCCGAACCACCTCAACAACCCCTCCTCAGCTCTCTTGATAATAGTTTTGGTAATCCCGCACCTCCTCCTAATTTCCAAACTCCGAATTCTCTGCATTATATTCACACCACACATTGATCTCAGACATGACATCTCCACTGCCTCCAGCCTTCTCCTCGTTGCAACATTCATCACCCATGCTTCACACCCATATAAGAGTGTTGGTATAACTATACTCTCATACATTACCCTCTTTACTTCCATGGACAAAGTTCTCTGTCTCCACAGACTCCGAAGTGCTCCACTCACCCTTTTCCCCTCATCATTTCTATGATTCACCTCATCCTTCATAAACCCATCATAGACTCCCAAATATCTGAATACATTCACCTCCTCCATACTCTCTCCCTCCAATCTGATATCCAACCTTTCGTCACCTATTCTTTTTGTTATCCTCATCACCTTACTCTTTCCTATATTCACATTCAATTTTCTTCTTTTATACATTCTACCAAATTCATCCACCAACCTCTGCAACTTCTCTTCAGAATCTCCCAACGGCACAGTGTCATCAACAATAAGCAACTGTGACAACTCCCACTTTGTATTTGATTCTTTATCTTTTAACCCCACACCTCTTGCCAAGATCCTCGCATTCACTTCTCTTGCAACCCCATCTATAAATATATTGAACAACCACGGTGACATCACCAATCCTTGTCTAAGGCCCACTTTTACTGGGAAATAGTCCCCCTCCCTCCTACACACTCTAACCTAAGCTTCACTATCCTCATAAAAACTCTTCACTGCTTTCAGTAACCTACCTCCTATTCCATACACCTGCAACATCTGCCACATTGCCCCCCTATCCACCCTATCATACGCCTTTTCCAAATCCATAAATGCCACAAAAACCTCTTTACCCTTATCCAAATACTGTTCGCCTATATTTTTCACTGTAAACACTTGTTGTACACACCCCCTACATTTCCTAAAGCCCCCTTGTTCATCTGCTATCCTGCTTTCTGTTTTACTCTTAATTCTTTCAATAATAACTCTACCATACACTTTACCAGGTACACTCAACAGACTTATTCCCCTATAATTTTTGCACTCTCTTTTGTCCCCTTTGCCTTTATACAAAGGAACAATACACGCTTTCTGCCAATCCCTAGGTACCTTACCCTCTTCCATACATTTATTAAATAATAGCACCAACCACTCTAAAACTATATCCCCACCTGCTTTTAACATTTCTATCTTTATCCCATCAATCCCAGCTGCCTTACTCCCTTTCATTCTACCCACTGCCTCACGAACTTTCCCCACACTCACAACTGGCTCGTCCACACTCCTACAAGATGTTATTCCTCCTTGCCCTATACACGAAATCACAGCAACAACAGTACTGTTAAAAATAATAAGAATAAATTTACACAGTACAATAATCACGTTGAAGACACTATCTTAAGGTATTACTGTGAAATATATCACTGAGTTGAGTGTGGGGCATTTCTTAAACTGTTAGACACCATCATCAGTACTTCAGACTGTCTCTAGGTAGAGGTCAGAATGACCTGGGGCCAGGTCGAACATATCACAGTCCATGACAACCAATAGTAGCTGATGTTAGGCTGCGTTATCTACTGGGAAGGAATGAGTGGACAAGTCATTAATCATCCGACAAGACTAATCTAGAATGTATTGGGGCAGCGGCAGCAGCAGAGGCAGCAACATCCTAGCAGCCTTTATTCTTTAAAAAAAAAAAAAAAGCGCTCATCAAAGATTGTGATGGTCCAATTGAAGGTCCAACTGCACAAACTCACGTAGATCACAAAGTGACCCAAGAATACTAGAAATGCTATTTTACTGCCATTACTTGCTTACTTGTACTATAAATCAAGTTTTACTTCTAAATTAATTTTATATCATATTTATTGTCTGTCCATTTAATAGAGTCCCTTTCATTCAGTAACTCCTTTTCTCTAAGATTTAAAAAATAATTAAGGTGCTAATTCAGTTGCTAAAGTGTTTTACTCTCATTGTTTACTATTATATTCCCTAGTTTCTTTATTTTAGAGTTAACTAACTGCCACAGTTCTTATATTAAATTTTATTAAAATAATTAAGGTGTTATCTCAGGTGCTAAATTGTTTTACTTTAACTGGTTGCCAATATATTCCCTAGCTCCTTTATTTTTAGCTTTATAATAACTACCATAGTTAATTTACTTGCATTTGTAAAAATAACTAAGGTACAAATTCACGTGCCAAGAACTATTTTTACATTGTTCTATTCTTAAGTCTAATTATAGAATCATAGAATCACACTTCCCTAGGTCACCTCTGGGAGGGAATGAGTGGACAAGTCAGTAATCATCCCCCAAGACTAATCTAGAATGTATTGAGGCAGCGGCAGCAGCAGAGGCAGCAACATTCTAGCAGCATTTATTCTTCAAAAAAACCAGCACTCATCAAAACTTGTGATGGCCTAATTGAAGGTACAACTGCACAAACTCACGTAGATCACAAAATGACCCAAGCATACTAGAAATGCTACCCAAACCTTAACAAAATTGACGATCTAAGGAAGACAGCCCTGCAAACCCAAACATCGCCTCCGCTGCCAGACGAACGCCAAACCCAAGCTCAAGGAAATAAAGCCTCGTCCATAGCTTCACTAGTGATACTATGAGAGGAACTAGCAGAGGAAACAACAACAGTAACAAGAAACCAACGCTAAGGACTCTGCAACTCAACATGTCTACCCAGCAAGAAGCCGGTGCATCATCTGCCCCCCACACCCCCGCCCGGACCCGACAACAACAACAACACCAAGCATGGCTGACTCTCGCTCCAGCCCCACCAACTTCGTAGGATTCCATTCTGATCACCAAGGTATGACTATTCCTGATCCTATTAGGGAATACATCATTGCCCTTGAAGTTGAAAACAAAGATATCAAATCAACACTAGCGAAATATGAATCCAAGTTAACTAACCTCGAGATCAAGATCCAAAACCTTGAAGAGAAGATTACATCGGGAAGTACTGACACAGAAAATACTCTGCAAACAGCTATAGCCAGTCACACCGAGCAAATAACAACCCTGAATATGAAGGTGGATTCCAAACATTGATCCTGACATCATCCTATTATTAAATGACTTACATGACCCTAACAACAACTGTAATTATTACACAGCAGAACAAGCAAAAGCACTACTCAGAGCCAACAATAACATAGCTGTCTTTAACTACAATATCAGATCTTTAAGCAAGCATTGCGATGACCTCAAAGCATTATTAAATTCCCTGCAGGCCAGTATGTCCATCATTGCTCTCACTGAAACCTAGCTAAAGCCTAATACTAATACTGCAGATATCTATGCCATTCCTGGTTACACAGCCATACACAACTGTAGGCCAGAGCAACAAGGGGGTGGAACAACTATTTACTATTCAGACCGCTTGAATGCATCAACAATACTTGCACAATATATGAACATGGAGAATATTTAATAGCTAAGTTTAAATCCAAATACCTACAAAAACCTCTCACAGTGATAAACATCTACAGAGTTCCACAATCAAATATTAGCCAATTTAGTGAAAAATTAGGAAGTATGATTACTGATGCACACATGAACAAAGACCACTTAATACTAACAGGAGACTTCAATATCAATCTCCTACAAGATCAGGACCAACAAGTAAGTGAATTCACAAACATTATGAGCAACTGCTTGCTTCTACCAACAGTAGGAAAACCAACAAGAATCTCTGAGACTAGTGCCTCCCTATTAGACCACATCTAGACTAACACCATATCCCCTCTAAATTCAGGCATAATCACAGATAATACCATAGACCACTACCCTACCTTTCTCATAACCATCCTCGGTAAATTACCCCAAGAGACTACTAAAGTTACCCTCAGACTACATAATGAGGCAGCTATTAATAACTTCATAGCAGATATGTCAAACATCGACTGGCAAACCGAGTTAGACAAATATACAGATACTGACATATATATTAATAATTTTCAAAAAAAAGACCCAATACCTCTATAACATGCATTTCCCTTAAAAGAATAAACATATCACAGTTAAGAGACTAAACAATCACTGGCTAACACCCAACATTCTCAAATCCATTAATATAAAACACCTATATGAAAAACAGTACAGAATGGGTCAAATAACAAGAGAACAAACAAAACGTTACTCATCAAACCTAACCAGCCTGATAAGAAGGTAAAAAAAAATTGTATTACGAGAACAGATTAAATAACTTAAGAGGTGATATGAAAAAGACCTGGAAAACCCTATCTGAAATTCTAGGAACTAAAAAAATATCCAGAAACATAACAATCAAACTGACAAACCCAGATGAACCCTGATGCTCCCACCAACTGAAACAGCAGACTAAATCTTTTCTTCTCCACTATAGGAAAAAAGTTGGCAAGCAAAATCCCAAGTTCAAACACTCCCCCTAACGCCTACCTCAATGGAACCTACCCGAATACACTATTCGTAGCTCCGACCAACCCAACAGAAGTCTCGCTTGTTATTAACACATTAAAAAACAAGGCAGGAGATCTAAATAACTTACCACCTTTTATATACAAAAAAGCTTCTCAAGTATTATCACCAATTATTGCAACACTCTTTAACAAATCCATTGAATCCTCCACCTTCCCATCAATACTCAAAGTAGCGAGGGTTACCACCATACATAAAGGAGGAGATCAAACAGACCTGAATAACTATAGGCCAATATCTAACTTACCCCTTCTCTCCAAAATCTTTGAGAAGTTAATTCATAGGCAAATCTATTCCTACCTCATCTCCCACAACATACTCAACCCCTGTCAGTTTGGTTTCAGGCCTAATAAAAACACAAATGATGCTATCATACACATGCTAGAAATAATATACACCGCTCTTGAAAAAAAAAAAGAAATCCCACAGGGAATCATCATTGATTTACGTAAAGCTTTTCATACAGTTGACCATGATCTGTTACACTTAAAATTATCACACTATGGTATAAGAATGCACTCCCTCAACTACCTAAAATCATACCTTAGCGACAGAAGCCAATATGTGTCCACAAATGGAGCTAACTCTTCCACAAAAACAATTACAGTTGGTGTCCCACAGGGAAGTGTTCTTGGCCCACTTCTCTTTCTCATTTACATAAATGACCTACCAAATGCATCTCAACTACTCAAACTCATACTATTTGCAGATGACACTACATACATCTCTCACCCATGCCCAGTCACACTAGCCAACACTGTAAATGCTGAATTACATAAAATATCTACCTGGATGATGACTAACAAGCTTACTCTCAATGTTGACAAAGCCTATTTCATTCAGTTTGGGAACAGAGCTACAAATGTTCCACTTAACATAATGATAAACGGGTCCCCTATCACAAAACTCACAGAGGGAAAATTCCTAGGAATCCACCTTGACAGTGGCCTCAAATCTCAGACACATATACAACAAATTTCCAAGAAAGTCTCCAAGACCGTAGGAATACTATCTAAGATAAGGTACTATGTTCCACAACCAGCTCTCCTTTCCATTTATCACTCACTCATTTACCCCTATCTTACCTACGGAATCTGCGCATGGGTCTCAACAACAATAAATCACCTCAAACCATTAATATCACAACAAAAGGCTGCAGTTCGAATGATAACAAATTCCCATTCTAGACAACATACTCCACCAATATTCAAAAGTCTGAACTTACTCACCATACAAGACATCCATACTTTTTACAGTGCCTATTACATACATAAAACACTAAACTCAAATATTAACCCACAACTTAAAATTATCCTAACCAACCTTAACAGGACACATGAACATAACACAAGACACAGATCACTCTTCGATGTTCCGTCACACTATGAAAAACGCAATGCACATTAAAGGCCCAAAAATTTGGAATTTATTACCTATGATTACAAAGAAACCCGGTCTATACATCAATTCAAAACCACCTACTCACCCAAACCTAAATACCCACTACTTTACATTACCTACAAAGTTAATAAATAACTTTTCACTGCCTCAAAATAACATTATTCACTGTGTTACTCCCCTAACCTCAAAACCCCTTACATAATTGCTCAAAGAAAAATAATCTAGTACAAATGTTGAAACGTATACCTCATAATTTATCAAACATAATCTAGTACAAATGTTGAAACTTATATCTCATAATGTATAAACCTGTAATATATCATGATGTATAAACCTGTCATAATTAATACAACCTAATCTAAACTGTTATTGCAACACAAATTATTGATTTGATTTGTTTTAATCTGATTTAATAATTGTATTAATACAAATAATAAATTATTACTTTGACATATAAAACTATAAATGATCCAAAATGATAAAACTCTTGTGTTTCAAAAATGTCATGTTCAAATTATGTTCAAATTTCATAGCTTAAATACTCAACTATACTTATATTAAACTGTTTACTATAATTCTTACTATTTAATTTTAGGTTAATTTTAAGTCTGCCCACAATGCTCTGCATATTAGGGGCTTTTGGCATGTACACCTCTTGTAATCTCATAAACCATTGTAAATCTTTGTATCTTGTCACACTAAACTATTATTATTATTATAGAATGATGCTCAGGAATTCTTTGAATGCCATTTTGGTCCGTTTGAAACAATTTCGATCCAGGATATTTCATTTCACGACTGACCGAAACGTCGTCTGCAGATATATGTCCTATTTGATGGATATGAATTGCTCTTTCTACCACAGTGTAACTTACATTCTACAACACAGGATTTAAAGTGAAAAATACAATAGAATAACTGGAACAATTTACAAATAATCTGTAAAATGGATGTGAACTTAAACAGGATTTATTTCTCAACATCCAAGTGTTAATAAGAGTGAAGGAGGAGCGCGAGCAAGCAGCAGGTTGATGTAAGTTTGTTAGATCCAGGTTTGTGGAAGCAAGACATTGAGTCAACTCATTATACTTTCATCATTAGTATTTAACAAAATATTTCAATATTTTCCCTCCATCTTCAAGCTTCTCTTCTAACTGTTACATCCAACTGATTCCATTCTTTATCAACTTAATAATCTAAGTCTTTTTCTTATTAACGACAAGACTTGCTGATGAACATCCGCACATTATTTAATATTCTCTATTTTTGCATTCTCTCATTCCTAGTTTAATATATCTTTTTTTCTCTTTATATTTTATGTCCTGTTGGAGAATAGAAAAGATAACATTTACGAAGAGATACATGGAAACCATTTAGTCATCTGTCACATAAATACTCGGGATACCAGGTATATGTTGCTACTTATACTTACACATAGGTCAAAGTACACATGCATGTACATACATATATATATAGATACCCATCTGGGTTTTCCTCTATTTTCTTAATAGTTCTTGTTCTTCATTTCCTCTTATCTCCATGGGAAAGTGGAACAGAATTCTTCTTCTGTAAGCCATGCGTATCGTAAGAGACGACTAAAATGCTGGGAGCGAGGGGCTAGTAACCCCTTCTGTATACATTACCAAATTTAAAAAAAAAAAATATGTTTTTCATTTCGGTCACCCTGCCTCAGTAGGATACGGACAGTTTGTTGAAAAAATATTATTATTATTATTATTATTATTATTATTATTAGTATTATTATTATCATCATCATCATTAGTATCATCATCATCATTATTATTATTATTATTATTATTATTATTATTATTATTATTATTATTATTATTATTATTATTATTATTAGTAGTAGTAGTAGTAGTAGTAGTAGTAGTAGTAGTAGTAGTAGTAGTAGTAGTAGTAGTAGTAGTAGTAGTAGTAGTAAATCCATAGGGAAGAATTAAGCTATAGAATGCTTGGAAAAGAAAAGAAAATTAAGTATGATCTGATGAAGGGGAAAACAACTTCAGTCTTTGGTTCAAGAGCCCTTCACCAGCATCAAGAGCCCTTCACCAGCATCAAGATCCCTTCACCAGCATCAAGAGCCCTTCACCAGCATCAAGAGCCCTTCACCAGCATCAAGAGCCCTTCACCATCATCAAGAGCCCTTCACCAGCATCAAGAGTCCTTCACCAGCATCAAGAGCCCTTCACCAGCATCAAGAGCCCTTCACCATCATCAAGAGCTTTTCACCAGCATCAAGAGCCCTTCACCAGCATCAAGAGACCTTCACCAACATCAAGAGCCCTTCACCAGCATCAAGAGCCCTTCACCAGCATCAATATCCATTCACCAGCATCAAGAGTCCTTCACAAGCATCAAGAGACCTTCACCAACATCAAGAGCCCTTCACCAGCATCAAGAGCTCTTCACCAGCATCAAGATCCATTCACCAGCATCAAGAGTCCTTCACAAGCATCAAGAGCAATTCACCAGCATCAAGAGCCCTTCACCAGCATCGTGACATAACAGAAACAAAGGTCTCTCACAGATACTCAAAAACATGAAAGCATTTGTGTTACAGAGGTATATGCAAACGGTCACTTCCCCCGTTGAATGAGTACACTGTCATACAGGCAAGTGGTAACTGGCGCACAGTGGCAAGTGCCTCCTGCGAGCGCCACTTGTAAGAGCCACTTTCTCCGTCGAGTGAATACGATGTTAGGCAGGCAAGTATTTACTGTAGTCTAGTGGCAACATTATGTCATCACACACCATAAGCTGCAACGATCCTCCCTGAAATGAACTCGTTGGGAAAACCACTTCAGCAAATAGTTTCATCAGCGTTAAGTGCTGAGCTTGCCCCGGTCGTAAGTGTAGTGACTGAGGCAATAATGGGTGATACGTTCAGGACGAAGGTCGTAGCAGAGGTGACTAAGACACAAACTTGGAAATGATAGTGACTGGACTAAAACTTCGTATTGTTTCATCCCCTGCCTGTGTGTGAGATGCTAAAGAGATGAGAACCATATTCAGGATGTACTGTAGGTCATCAGTGGTCGTGACTAAGTAAGGGAGCTGAAGACAAAATAGGAATATATCGTGACACTGGTAAGCATACACCGAGGCTATTTGCTGAGAAGAACTATGTACAACTATCTTGTTTAAGAACTTTATACTATCGTATATTATCTATGAATGCGAGACAAGGGAAGATATGCTAAGAAAGAACGTAGACTTAAATTAATTTCCTGACATATTATAAAGAGGTTTGCTTAGGTTAAGGTAAGCTAGCATCACTTAACCAAATTTAACATATTATAACAACCATTACACTTATAACTGGAATAATACATAAAGGTGAGAATGTGTTTTATTGACCTAACAGAAAATAGGGAACCGAGGTAGAAGAGAAGAAGACTGAGGTAGTATGAGAGTAAATTGACGACGTTAACATTTTGAGTCATATTTGCTTTACCGACGACTTTGACTCATAGTAATATCCCGACAATTGTTTAAGAGGTTGGGATGGATTCTCCGAGAAATGGATAAACTAGATAATGATATACAAAGAAAGACAGAGGTAAATTTATGTTTGTTGGTGGTGATTTTCAAGTACGTTATACGAAGAGTACTTTCTGTGATATGGACAGGAAACATACAATACGTATATGCCTTCCTGGAGCAGAAATAGGGAACGTTAAAGACCACATGAGTAATATTTTGTCTGGGCGTGTAATATTGTTTGGTAGGAGTGCGAGTATAATACCGGTTCAATAATGTAACATTTGCTACATTCAAGTTTAACAGAGCTTCAGTGGTTCGAAAGGTTCACTTGAAGAGAATTTGTTAAGAAGTTAGTCTGAGGAAGAAGTGTTATACATGGTATTATTTAGCTGTGTGAAAGCTTTAACAAGCATATGTCTACGTCAGCAAACCATGTCTACAGTCAGCAACACTAAATGGTCTGGGACGTAGCAAACGCAGATCATGTCAAGAACACGTTGAGCTCTGACTGTCAGCAAGGACATGTTTACGTCGCAATACAATGACTTTTGACAGCCATGTATAACATGTGCAAAATCTGAATACGTACAACATACAGATTTGAGAAAGCAAACATGTTATTGACAGTCAGCTACACATGTTAAGTCAGAACGACCATGTATAAACCATGGTAGTCTATAACAATGTAAAACGCTTTGTGAGCTGTAAACCTGTCTATCAATCATGACGTAGCAACACCATAATCTACGTAGTAACACATAATCTGGTTAGAAACACATGCGTAAGAAATGTCTCTTTTGTCAGTCAGAACACCCAATGTCTACAGTCTAAGCGAACCTAGATACCAGCTCAGTAGCAAACCTATTATCCAACCATATCTACGTCAGCTAACAACCATGTTTAATTAACAACAAGTCATCAGCAACAACATGTACTTACTGTCACAACTCATCAGTCTAACTACCATGTTCTAGTGCATCAGACAAATACTGTTACATGCTCAGCAATACATGTTCTACAACCATGCTCTACGTCAGCAAACCATGCTACTACAATAATGTAACCATGCACTCAACATATGTCTACTAGCAACACCATTCATAAAATGTTACTTCAACAATACCAGTACTTTCGTCAGCAACATTCTACGTAGTCTTAACATCCATGTTACTCACAAACCAGTCTCTCACAAACATGCTATCACAAACCATGTTCTACTCAACAATACCATGCTACTGTCAGCAAACCATGCTCTACTCACAAACCATGATCTCTCACATACAGTCTATCACAATCAGTCTACAAACCATGTCTACTTCACAATACCATGTTCTACTCAGCAATACCATGCTACTCAAATACATGTCTATACAATACCATGTCTACTAGCAAATCATGTTCTACTTCAACAATACCATTCTACTTCAACAATACAAAATGTTCTACTTCAACAATCCATGTCTACTTCACACAACCATGTTCTACGTTCAGCAATACCATGTCTACTTCAACAATACCATGTCTACTTCAACAATACCATGTCTACTTCAACAATCCATGTTCTACTTCACAATACCATGCTCTACTCAACAAACCATGTCTACTTCACAATACCATGTTCTACTCAACATACCATGTCTACTTCAACAATACCATGTTACTTCAACAATACCATGTCTACTTCAACAATACCATGTCTACTTTAACAATACCATGTTCTACTTCACAATCCATGCTCTACTCTACAATACCTGTCTACTAACAATACATTTCTACTCAACAATACCAGTTTACTTCAACAATACATGTCTACTCAACAATACCATGTTCTACTTCAACAATACATGCTCTACTTCAACAATACCATGTCTCCATACTGTTCAACAATACCATGTCTACTCAACAATACCATGCTCTACTTCAACAATACCATGTCTACTTCACAATACCATGTTCTACTTCAACAATACCATGTTCTACTTCAACAATACCATGTTCTACTTCACAATACCATGTTCTACTTCACAATACCATGCTCTACTTCAACAATACCATTCTACTTCAACAATACCATGTTCTACTTCAACAATACCATGTTCTACTTCAACAATACCATGTTCTACTTCACAATACCATGTTCTACTTCAACAATACCGAGTTCTACTTCAACAATACCATGCTCTACTTCAACAATACCATGTTCTACTTCAACAATACCATGTTCTACTTCAACAATACCATGCTCTACTTCAACAATACTATGTTCTACTTCAACAATACCATGTTCTACTTCAACAATACCATGTTCTACTTCAACAAACCATGTTCTACTCAACAATACCATGTTCTACTTCAACAATACCATGTCTACTTCAACAATACCATGTTTACTTCAACAATACCATGCTCTACTTCAACAATACCATGTTCTACTTCAACAATACCATGCTCTACTTCAACAATACCATGTTCTACTTCAACAATACCATGTTCTACTTCAAACCAGCATACAACCATGTTCTACTTCAACAATACCATGTCTACTTCAACAATACCATGTTCTACTTCAACAATACCATGTTCTACTTCAACAATACCATGTTACTTCAACAATACCATGTTCTACTTCAACAATACCAGTTCTACTTCAACAATACCATGTCTCTACTTCAACAATACTGTTCTACTTCAACAATACCATGTTCTACTTCAACATACCATGCTCTACTTCAACAATACCATGTCTACTTCAACAATACCATGTCTACTTCAACAATACCATGTTCTACTTCAACAATACCATGCTCTACTCAACAATACCATGTTCTACTCAACAATACCATGTTCTACTTCAACAATACCATGTTCTACTTCAACAATACCATGTTCTACTTCAACAATACCATGTTCTACTTCAACAATACCATGTTCTACTTCAACAATACCATGTCTACTTCAACAATACCATGCTCTACTTAACAATACCATGCTCTACTTCAACAATACCATGTTCTACTTCAACAATACCATGTTCTACTTCAACAATACCATGTTCTACTTCAACAATACCATGTTCTACTTCAACAATACCATGTTCTACTTCAACAATACCATGTTCTACTTCAACAATACCATGTTCTACTTCAACAATACCATGCTTTCACTACTTAACAATACCATGTTCTACTTCAACAATACCATGTTCTACTTCAACAATACCATGTTCTACTTCAACAATACCATGTTCTACTTCAACAATACCAGCTTTCCTGTCAACAATACCATTCACCAACAATACCATGTTCTACTTCAACAATCATGTTCTACTTTCAACAATACCATGTTCTACTTCAACAATACCATGTCTTCACAATCCATCTACTTCTAACAATATCTCTTAACAATACCATGTTCTACTTCAACAATACCATGTTCTACTTCAACAATACCATGTTCTACTTCAACAATACCAGTTTACTCAACAATACCATGTTCTACTTCAACAATACGATGTTCTACTTCAACAATACCATGTTCTACTTCAACAATACCATGCTCTACTTCAACAATACCATGTTCTACTTCAACAATACCATGTCTCTACTTTCAACAATACCATGTTCTACTTCAACAATACCATGTTCTACTCAACAATACCATGTTCTACTTCAACAATACCATGTTCTACTTCAACAATACCATGTTCTACTTCAACAATACCATGTTCTACTTCAACAATAAAACCATGCTCTACTTCAACAATACCATGTTCTACTTCAACAATACCATGTTCTACTTCAACAATACCATGTTCTACTTCAACAATACCATGTCTACTTCAACAATCAGTTCTACTTCAACAATACCATGTTCTACTTCAACAATACCATGTTCTACTTCAACAATACCATGCTTCTCTTACAACATTTATCAACAATACCATGCTCTACTTCAACAATACCATGTTCTACTTCAACAATACCATGTTCTACTTCAACAATACCATGTTCTACTTCAACAATACCATGTTCTACTTCAACAATACCATGTTCTACTTCAACAATACCATGTTCTACTTCAACAATACCATGTTCTACTTCAACAATACCATGTTCTACTCAACAATACATGTTCTCTTCAACAATACAGTTCTACTAACAATACAGTTCTACTTTCAATAATGTATATCTTCAACAATACCATGTTCTATTCAACAATACATGTTCTACTTCAACAATCCATGTTCTACTTCAACAATACCATGTTCTACTTCAACAATACATGTTCTACTTCAACAATACCATGTCTACTTCAACAATACCTGTTCTACTTCAACAATACCATGTTCTACTAACACATACCATGTTCTACTTCAACAATACCAGTTCTACTTCAACAATACCATGTTCTACTTCAACAAACCATTTCTACTTCAACAATACCATGTTCTACTTCAACAATCAGTTCTCTTCAACAATACCATGCTCTCAACAATACCGTTCTACTTCAACAATACCATGTCTACTTCAACAATACTGTTCTACTTCAACAAACCATGTTCTACTTCAACAATACCATGTTCTACTTCAACAATACCATGTCTCTTCAACAATACCATTCTCTTCAACAATACCATGTCTACTTCAACAATACCATGTTCACTTCACAATACATGTTCTACCAACAATACCATGTTCTTCAACAATACCATGTCTACTTCAACAATACCATGTTCTACTTCAACAATACCATGTTCACTAACAATACCATGTCTACTTCAACAATACCATTCTCTTCAACAATACCATGTCTACTTCAACAATACCATGTTCTACTTCAACAATACCATTTCATTCAATACCATGTTCTACTTCAACAATCCATGTTCTCTTCAACAATACATGTTCTACTTCAACAATACCATGTCATTCAATATCTTCAACAATCAGTCTATTCAAAATACCATGCTACTTCAACAATACCATGTTCTACTTCAACAATACCATGTTCTCTTCAACAATACAGTTTCTTCAACAATACCATGTTCTTTCAACAATCATGTTCTACTTCAACAATACCATGTTCTACTTCAACAATACCAGTTCTACTTCAACAATCATGTCTACTTCAACAATCCATGTTCTACTAACATACCAGTCTACTTCAACAATGTTACTCAACAACCATGTTCTACTTCACAATACCATGTTCTCTTCAACATACTGTTACTTCAACAATACCATGTTCTTCAACAATACCATGTTTACTCAACAATACCATGTTCTACTCACAATACCATGTTCTACTCAACAATACATGTTCTCTCAACATACCAGTTCTCAACAATCCAGTTCACTCAACAATCCATGTTCTCTTCAACAATACCATGTTCCTTCAACAATACATGTCTACTTCAACAATCCATGTCTACTTCAACAATACCATGTTCTCTTCAACAATACCATGTTCTCTTCAACAATCATGTTCTACTTCAACAATACCATGTTCTCTTAACAATACCATGTTCTACTTCAACAATAGTTCTACTTAACAATCCATGTCTACTTCAACAATACCATGTCTCTCACTTCAACAATACCATGTTCTACTTCACAATACCATGTTCTACTTCAAACCATGTTCTATCAACATTACCTTACTTCACAATACCATGTTCTACTTCAACAATACCTGTTCTCTACTCCACATAACCTGTCTACTACAATACCATGTTCTACTTCAACAATACCATGTTCTACTTCAACACTACAATGCTCTACTTCAACAATACCATGTTCTACTTCAACACTACAATGCTCTACTTCAACAATACCATGTTCTACTTCAACAATACTATTACAACCTCAGTTTCAATGGCCTGTTAACCTGAGTGTAAAGGAGCTTGAGCAAAGAAACACAGTATAAAATGCTTTGAATTTGTATTTCCTTTACCAAGCAATTATGATTATATCAGACTTTTGTCTTTTCCTTCACCAAGTATTAGATAGGGTTTGTACAAGTATGTACACTATGTACAGAGAGAGTAATAATAGTACAAACCACGGTTGTCAAGGCAAACAGCAGCCAATGACAGAGACAAGCGTCCACAACCAGCTCAATGCAGGAATTCCAATGACAAACTGTGAGTGGTATCCACGTCCCCCTTTTTCATTGTTAAACTCTCATTATAATTGGCTGAACTGAGTCGTTGATTTGATGATGGGGCCCCATCTCAAACCCTTAACGATGGTTCGCTGGTTGGAGGGAGCCTATTGGTTGTGTTAACATGCTCCGAATAAAGGTTATGTACTTTTGCATGCAACAAATACCATGCTCTATTTCAACAATACCATGCTCTACTTCAACAATACCGTGTTCTACTTCAAAATACCATGTTCTACTTCAACAATACTATGTTCTACTTCAACAATACCATGATCTACTTCAACAATACCATGTTCTACTTCAACAATACCGTGTTTACTTCAACAATACCATGTTCTACTTCAACAATACCGAGTTCTACTTCAACAATACCATGTTCTACTTCAACAATGCGGTGTTCTACTTCAACAATACCATGTTCTACTTCAACAATACCGTGTTCTACTTCAACAATACCATGTTCTACTTCTCTCAGATAACAAAATGATTCATCATTTATGTATATGTACATAATTAGATACTCATGACTGCAAGGACTGAT
>WNWK01006765.1:0-2500 GCA_009830355.1 Cherax destructor | reverse complement strand
AGGAATTCAGAATAGGGAGGTATACCAACAAGTGCTGGATGAAATACACACAACCGAGGAGGAGGTGAAGAAGCTGCTATGTGAACTCGATACCAAAAGCGGTGGACCGACAACATTTTCCGTGGGTCCTTAGAGAGGAGCAGAGATGTTGTGTGTGCCACTAACACAAATCTTCAACACATCCATTGAAACTGGGCAACTACCTGAGGCGTGGAAGATGGCAAATGTAGTCCCAATTTTTAAGAAAGGAGACAGACACGAGGCATTAAACTACAGACCTGTGTCACTGACTGTATAGTATGCAAAGTCATGGAGAAGATCATCAGGAGGAGAATGGTGGAGCACCTAGAAAGACACAAGCTTATAAACGACAACCAGCATGGTTTCAGGGAAGGAAAATCCTTGTACAAACCTACTGCAGTTTTATGACAAGGTAACAGAAGTAAGACACGAGAGAGGGTGGATAGACTGCATTTTTTTGGGCTGCAAGAAGGCGTTCGACACAGTTCTCACAAGAGATTAATGCAAAAGCTAGAGGATCAGGCACACGTAACAGGAAAAGCACTGCAATGGATCAGAGAATATCTGACAGGGAGGCAACAACGAGTCATGGTACGTGACGAGATGTCAGAGTGGGCACCTGTGACGAGTGGAGTTCCACAAGGGTCAGTCCTAGGACCTGTACTATTTTGGTATATGTGAATGACATAACGGAAGGGATAGACTCAGAAGTGTCCCTGTTTGCAGATGATGTGAAGTTAATGAGAAGAATCAAATCAGTCGAGGATCAGGCAGGAATACAAAGAGACCTGGACAGGCTGCAAGCCTGGTCCAGTAACTGGCTCTTGAATTTAACCTTGCCAAATGTAAAGTCATGAATATCGGGGAAGGGCAAAGAAGACCGCAGACAGAGTATAGTCTAGGTGGCCAAAGACTGCAAACCTAACTCAAAGAAAAAGATCTTGGGTAGTATAATACCGAGCACATCTCCTGAGGCACACATCAATCAGATAACTGCTGCAGCATACGGGCGGCTGGCAAACCTAAGAATAGCGTTCCAATACTCACCAAGGAATCATTCAAGACTCTGTATACCATATACGTCAGGCCCATACTGGAGTATGGCACCAGTTTGGAACCCACACCTGGTCAAGCACGTCAGAAATTAGAGAAAGTGCAAAGGTTTGCAACAAGACTAGTCCCAGAGCTAAGATTGTCCTACGAAGAAAGGTTAAGGGAAATCGCCTGACGACACTAGAGGACAGGAGGGTTAGGGAGACATGATAACGACATATAAAATACTGCGAGGAATAGATAAGGTGGACAGAGACAATATGTTCCAGAGAGGGGACACAGAAACAAGGGGTCACAATTGGAAGTTAGAAGACCCCATGAGTCAAAGGGATGTTAGGAAGTATTTCTTCAGTCATAGAGTTGTCAGGAAGTGGAATAGCTTGGAAAGGACATAGTGGAGGCAGGAACCATACATAGTTTTAAGACTAGGTTTGATAAAGCCATGGAGCAGGGAGAGAGGACCTAGTAGCAATCAGTGAAGAGGCGGGGCCAGGAGCTATGACTCGACCCCTGCAACCACAAATAGGTGAGTAAATAGGTGAGTACACACACACACACACACACACACCAACTAGGAGAGTACACACACACACACGGAACGGAACAAGATTATAAACGACAACCAGCACGGATTCATGGAAGGCAAATCCTGTGTCACAAACCTACTGGAGTTTTATGACAAGGTAACAGAAGAAAGACACGAGAGAGAGGGGAGGGTTGATTGCATTTTCTTGGATTGCAAGAAGGCCTTCGACACAGTTCCTCAGAAGATATTAGTGAAGAAGCTAAAGGATCAGACACGTATAACAGGAAGAGTACTGCAATGGATCAGAGAATACCTGGCAGGGAGGCAACAACGAGTCATGGTACGGGATGTGGTATCACAGTGGGCGCCTGTGACCTGCGGGGTCCCACAGGGGTCAGTCCTATGATCAGTGCTGTTTTTGGAATATGTAGATGACATGATGGAATGGATAGACTCAGAAGTGTCTCTGTTCGCAGACGATGTGAAGTTAATGAGAAGAATTAAATCAGATGAGGATCAGGCAGGAAAGAGACTTGGACAGGCTGGACGCTTGGTCCAGCAACTGGCTCCTTGAATTTAACCCCGCCAAATGTAGTCATAAAAATCGGGGAAGTTCAAAGAAGACCACAGACAGAATATAGGCTAGGTAGCCATCAACCAGATAACTGCTACAGCATATGGGCGCCTGGCAAACCTGAGAATAACGTTCCGATACCTCAGTAAAGAATCGTTCAAGACTCTGTACACTGTCTACGTCAGACCCATACCGGAGTAGAAAGGTTAAGGGAAATCGGCCTGACGACTCTGGAAGACAGGAGGGTTAGAGGTGACATGATAATGACATACAAAATACTGCGAGAAATAGATAAGGTGGATAGAGACAGGATGTTCAGAGATGGG
>WNWK01006764.1:45000-101790 GCA_009830355.1 Cherax destructor | reverse complement strand
TCCCTTAGTGCTTTACAGGCTATCCATAAAATTGATACACCTCACCCCCTAGTTCTTCGTATCCACCTTTGGTTATGCCGTATCTTTAGCAAGCATAAAGATATTGTCTTTTGTTGGGTCCCTGGTCATGTTGACGTACAGGGCAATGAACAGGCAGACACTGCTGCGCGGTCAGCAATACATGACCTTCCAGTTCATATAGAGGTGTTCCTTTCACGGACTATTTTGCGGTCATTGCTACCCACCTTCGCACCGTTGGCAACAACGCTGGTCTGACCTGCTGAATAACAAACTTCATTCTATTAAACCGATTATAGGTTTCTGGCCTTCTTCTTGTCACCAATGTCGAGGTTGGGAGACTACACTCTCCCGTCTTCGCATCGGCCACACTCGTCTTACTCACGGGTATCTCATGGAGAGGCTCCCTGCCCCTCTCTGTGAGCATTGTCAGGTTCCAGTGTCTGTTCGACATATTCTGCTGGACTGCCCACTCTATCAACGAGCACGCAGAATTTACCTCCAACGACGTCTTCGCTCTGCGGCCCTTTCTTTACCTTCCCTTCTTGCAGATGGACCCTCCTTTAATCCTGACTCTCTTGTTGACTTTTTGACAGAAACTGATTTACTACACAAACTCTGAAGATTATACCTCTAGCACCTCCCTCAGTCCCTTCTACCTTGATCTCTTGCTACCCTCCATCCCTGCACTATCCACCGTCATGCTGCACTCCATACCCTACTAATCATCCATCTCCCTCTTACAACCCACTCTCCCTGCATCCTACAATAACCTGCAGCGCTGTATAACCCCTGTGGTTTAGCGCTTCTATTTGATTATAAAAATAATAATTTAAACATTTAAGGAAGGTAAATTTCAACATGCAAGGCAACACTGATAATATCGTATCTTCCACTGACAAAATTAATGCACTGAGTCAAAATGAAAAAAAAAGCAACATGGATATATTCCCACATGTTGCTACAACAAAAAATAAAGAGATTATTCCATTAATTTTTGAGCATCTTGAAGAACTTGCAGAAAAAATTCAGTGCTATTTACCAAACCTATGTGTGGAATACTATGACTGGTTGAGAAACACATGTGACTGGTTGAGAAACACATGTGACTGGTTGAGAAACACATGTGACTGGTTGAGAAACACATGTGACTGGTTGAGAAACACATGTGACTGGTTGAGAAACACATGTGACTGGTTGAGAAACACATGTGACTGCATCAGCATCAAGATCGTCGAAGCTCAGTCTCACAGAAGAAGAGGAATTAATTATAAAAAAAAAACATAAGGAAGTGCCTCTGGATGAATTCTGGATAGAGATTATGAATGAATATCTTCAAGTTGCGATAACAACTCCAGCTGTTATCATGCAGTTTTGCACATCTTACCTGTGAGCTGGGATTTTTTTTTTACAAATATAAAAACTAAAAAAGTGAGAAAGACTACAATCACTCGACGAAGAAACAAATGAATGTCTGTCCAATATTCCACCTAATTCAAAATAATCTGCCAATCACACCAAACCCAAATATCTCGCTAAAAAAAGTTCCAGAAGACAAATTAGTTTCAGTTTGTTTTGTTTATTTGACTGACCTATAATGATTGTGTATTACTTACACTAAAAGACTTGTATATTTTATATTTCGTATGTGTGTTTAATGGGAAGCTGTTCAAATAGTAAATTGACTAGGAGTGCCACAGAAGAAGATATGTGACTTGAAAAATGGCTGAAAACCACTGCTTTAAATTATACAGTTCTGATTTCTTATTCTATGATATTTCTTATGTTATTCTTATTGCCTGAAAAATTAAATGAAAGTATTTCTCATGGCGATAAAAATTAATATTAGCGTATATGGTGGTGCTCAAGTTTGTTTATGTTTATATTCTTATTATGTAATTTAAGAATATTGTGTATCCACTACTGTTTAATACATTATTAAAAAAAATAAATTGTAATAAATTACATTGAACCAATCAAGATTTAAGTTTAATATTTGCAGGAACTGGCTTCGGTATATTATTAAGCATCGGCTACACGATTGTGCCTTACTACTTCAGAAAGCGGAGAGGCTTAGCCAATGGCATCATAATGGCAAGTGACTGTGGAGGCCAACTGCTGGGACCTCCACTAATTTATTATTTACAATCTGAGTACGCCTTCTCAGGCGCCATGCTCATACTTGGCGCCATACTCCTCAACTGTTGTGTGGGCGCAACAGTCTTCCATCCCATTGAATGGCACTTGAAATCTACAGATACTAATACAGAAAACAATGAAAATGTTAATGAAAGCGTCAGTGAGAGTTCTTACAGTTCAGTTCGTAAACCCATGTCTTCAAAATGCAAGTGGGACGTCCTGACAAGTCTGATACATTCCAGTGTTGCTAACCTGTGCATCCTAAGGTCTGCAAGGGCGATCATCATAGCCATAAGTTCTGCTCTTATGCTCAATGGATTCCTAAATTTTCTGACCTTCGTCCCTTTTGCTATGCAAGATTCTGGCTTCACCTTGGAAGATGCTGCTTGGAGCTTGACAGTGTCTGCAATATGCAACATGTTAACGAGGATTATTGTCTCTTCACTCACCGACACTCGCTTTTTCAATTTTCGAATCTGCTGCCTCATAGGCAGCTTGACAATCACCATTTCTATGACCAGTAAGTAAATATAAAATGTCTTACATTACATATACAGGTCGTGCCCATTAAGCCGAATCTCCGAGTTTGCCCTCTTACGCAAGTGTTCTTTTCCGAATTAGCTGAATGAAAATTTGCTTTTGCTGTACGTATATCATTCTGAACAAAACGAAAAAATATACATCATTGATTTGAAGCAATATTAAATAAATTAAAACTCACATATGCTATATAGCAGAATTTACCTAAAAAAATAGGCTAGTTTATATTTTTATGTATATTTATATGTCGTGCCGAATAGGTAAAATTGATCAATTAGCAAGAATACATTTAATATTAAGTCCTTTCTAAAATTTTCTCTTATACGTTTAAAGATGTTTTTTTAATTTATGTTAATGTAAAAATTATTAATTTTGTAGCAAAAGAACCTAATTAAACTTACCTAACCTTATTATAACAAGCGCAATTTAATTTAGCCTTATCCAACTAAATATATTTTAGACAAGTTTGCAATAATTTAATAATAAATAAACACAATGAAATATATTTTTTATTCGTTAGGTTCAGAATGATTTTTGCGAAATTATTTTGCTTGCCTTATTCGGCAAGAAGAGCGTTGCTATTTAAGACAAAATCGCAAGTTTTGCCTATTCGGCACAACATATATTTTATTTATTAATTTTTATTATTGACACATCGGCCATCTCCCACCAAGGCAGGGTGGCCCGAAAAAGAAACTTTCATCATCATTCACTTCATCACTGTCTTGCCAGAGGCGCACTTACACTACAGTTATAAAACTGCAACATTAACACCCCTCAGCCCTCAGGATAATAGTTTTGGTAATTTCACTCCTCCTCCTAATTTCCAAACTGTGAATTCTCTGCATTGTATTCACACCACACATTGCCTCAGACATGACATTCACACCACACATTGCCCTCAGACATGACATTCACACCTCACATTGCCCTCAGACATGACATTCACACCACACATTGCCCTCAGACATGACATTCACACCTCACATTGCCCTCAGACATGACATTCACACCACACATTGCCCTCAGACATGACATTCACACCTCACATTGCCCTCAGACATGACATTCACACCACACATTGCCCTCAGACATGACATTCACACCACACATTGCCCTCAGACATGACATTCACACCACACATTGCCTCAGACATGACATTCACACCACACATTGCCCTCAGACATGACATTCACACCACACATTGCCTCAGACATGACATTCACACCACACATTGCCCTCAGACATGACATCGCCACTGCCTCCAGCCTTCTCCTTGTTGCAACATTCACCACCAAAGTTTCACACCCATATCAAAGCGTTGGTATGACTATTCTTTCATACATTCCCCTCTATGCTTCCATTGACAAAGTTCTTCGTCTCCACAGACTCCTAAGTGCACCACACACCTTTTTCACCTCATTAGTTCTATAATTCACCTCACAGTGGCGTGCAGAGGGAAGGGGCGAAGGGGCGGTGGCTCCGGGCATCCAAATGGATGGGGATGGGAAGAGGGCATCCAATTAGAGAGGGAAATATGATAGTGATTTTGAAATTTCAGCGGTGATAAATAATTTTTTGGAGGTTCACCGCACTACAGAAGCAGTGGTTAGCCCTTTATTCCTTTAACATGGTGTACCCTTTCTGTCCAGAGAAAATGGTGCCCCACACGCCCCATGACGTACGTGGAGCATCCATCAAAAGCAACAAGCAGACGTAGCTGTTCGTTCCTTAATAAATTTGGTTGATTTGTATTTAAATCGAATAAAGTGTTTATTTTATGTTTCATCTGTTTTACATATTCAAAATATCTCCCTTTCTCATAATATTTCTCAGTACTAACCCTTATACTTGAGTCTTTGGGGCATACAATCAAGGAGTTAGCCCCGGGCATCACCAGACCTCTGCACGCCACTGCTGACCCATCTGCTGACATGTCTACTCCTAAATATCTGAATACATTCACCTCCTCCATACTCTCTCCTTCCAATCTGTATCCGATTTTTCGTCACCTATTTTTTTTTTGTTATCCTCATTACCTTACTCTTTCCTATATTCACTTTTAATTTTCTTCATTTACATACCCTACAAAACTCATCCACCAACTTCTCTTCTGAATCTCCCAAAAGCACAGTGTCATCCGCAAAGAACAGCTGTGACAACTCCCGAACATTCACTTCTCTTACAACCCCATCTATAAATATATTGAACAACTATGGTGACACTACACATCGTTGTCTAAGGCCTACTTTTACTGGGAAATAATCTCCCTCTCTCCAACAGACTCTAACCTGAGCCTCTGTCCTCGTAAAAACTCTTCACTGCTTTCAGTAACCCACTTTCTATTCCATTCGTTTGCAACATCTGCCACATTGCCCCCCAATCCACCCTGTCATACGCCTTTTCCAAATCCATAAATGCCACAAAAACCTCTTTACCTTTATTTAAATACTGTTCACCTATATGTTTCACTATAAACACTTGGTCTACACACCCCCTACCTTCCCTAAATCCTCTTTGTTCATCTGCTATCTTACTCTTCATCTTACTCTTAATTCTTTCAGTAATAACTCTACCATACACTTTACCAGGTATACTCAACAGACTTATTCCCCTATAAATTTATCCTTACCCTCTACCATACATTTATTAAATAACAGCACCAACCCCTCCAAAACTATATCCCTCCCTTACTTTTACCATTTCTATTTTTATCCTATTAATCCTAGCTGCCTTACCCCCTTTCATTCTACCCACTGTCTCCTACAAGATGTTATTCCTCCTTGCCCTATACACGAAATCACAGTTTCACGATCTTCATCAACATTTAACAATTCCCCTTCCTTAGCTCTAACTCTCTCAGATACTCCTGACTTTGTTTCGCTTAGAGCTAGGACATCCAACTTCTTTTCATTCATAACATTAGCAATCATCTCTTTCTTAACATCCACACTACATCCACGCACATTCAAGCATCCCAGTTTTATAAAGTTCTTCTTCTCTTTTTTAGTATTTTCTACATTTGAATGGGTTACTAACCCATTGCTCCCAGCATCATATTTGGATTTCTTCCAAAAGATATAAGAGATGGCATATACAGTACATGAGGTGTGAGAGATACATGATTATATTGCGAAAATCTCATCCTGCTCCTCAGAGCCGGGATGAGTGCCCAAAATACAGCAGACATTACCCCTCTGAACAGCAGCGCTGAAAACTAGCGGCCCTGGGATCCCTAGTTACCCTGTTGAGTCTTTTGCCCAGCTCCTTGAGGAACTTAGATGCACTCTTTCCCCATGAGCCAAGGGTCTCCGATCTTATGGGAACAAAAATATAATGATGGGCAAGTTCTCCATATTTTCTCGACTTCTGGGACTCCCTGAAGGTGGCAGCTGGACCTCCTTCCTTCCTGGTGTATTGGAGATAGGTATCAGCCAAGGTAGATGCACATGTATAGTCCCACACCACCTGCTTGCCGTCTGTCCAGGCTTGAAGGGTGATACCATCTGGACACTTTTGGCTGCCATCAGATCTGCATAGTTGGGGTGGCTCCCTTACTGCTGGGCATCCGGCTGTTGTGAGGCTCCTCTTGATAATGTTATTAACCTCTTCATGTCTTGCAATCTTTCCCTCGGATTTACGACACACAAGACCATGGTACCCGAATCGGTCTGCTGCTTCACTGCCACAAATACACCTGTGTTCGGCGAGAATAGGGGCGGCAAGTCGAAGGGCAACACCAATGCGGATGGTCTGTGGGTCGAGGCGTGTGCCAAGGCTGGAGTTGGGAACAGCCAACAGAAAGTCCCCTGCATGAGGAGCTCTCACTGCCAGTAGGCGGGCTCTCCTTCCTTGACACTCTGAAGCATTGCTGAGACTATATTCTCTAATATTGGGCCATCCCAGTGCGACTGTTTGTAGTTGTTGGGGAGCGCAGGCCTGGTTTCAGAGCCTGTTAGATTATCCCAGATCCTGGCTCCGTCGACGAACTTTTGGTCATGGATTCCAATCGTGTCCCTAAGATGTTCAGGGAGAATTGCTGCTACAAGCCCTCTGGATGCAATGCATGAAGACAGGAAAGCAGGTAGAGCAATCTGAGATGACTTGCGGACACCAATGCCTCCTAGTCTGACTGGGAGTGTAGCTTGGTTCCACTGCCCATCTTCTAGAGTAAGGTTAAGTACTTTAGTAAAGATCTGCCTCAGGATACTGTCATATTCGTGCAGTATAGGGTTATCATATGAAGGAGCACATCTTAGGAAATATGTCAACCTGGGCAGACTCAAGCCTTTTGTGAGAAGGTACAAGGCATCATGGGTGTCAAGATTGCCTATTCGTTGTTCCATTCTCCTCAATTCTTCCAGTTTCTTCCTGAGAATTGAGTTAATGGCATCGCTTCCTAGAGGTGCTCCAAGCAAGACACTATTTGTAGCGGCAAGAAGGTGGTGTGGGACTACACATGTGCATCTACCTTGGCTGATACCTATCGCCCATACACCAGGGAGGAAGGAGGGGCAGATGCCAGCTTCAGGGAGTCCCAAAAGTCGAGAAAATACGGAGAACTTGCCCATCATTATATGTTTGTTCCCATAGGCTCGGAGACCCTTGTCTCATGGGAAAAGAGAGCATCTACGTTCCTCAAGGAGCTGGGCAAACGACTCAAAAGGGTAACTAGGGATCGCAGGGCAGCTAGTTTTCTGTTCCAGCGACTCAGCGCTGCTGTTCAGCTCTGAGGAGCTGGAAGAGATTTTAACTATATAATCAATGACAAACATGTAACAATATGTACTAGACATGCATCTCTCACACCTCATGTACTGTGCATGCCATCTTTATATCAGCAAAGTATCTCTTAAATTTTTTGTTCCATATTATGAAATAAAATATACCTATTGGTAAAAAAAGAATGAAAAGATGGGGTGGTAGGGGAAGTGGAATATTCAAATGCTTCAGGAAGAAATCCAAATATTCTTCCTAGAAGCCTTTGTATCCACTTCTCTGAGGCTATGGGTCCCACAATTTGCACCAGAGGTGAACCCCATCCTGAACCACACAATCCTTAAGAGTAGCGCATCCAGTAAAACTGGATGTTGTACTCGCTACCCAAGGACATACGGTGGTGTGGACGCTTCTACGCTAATTTCATTTTACTCCCTGTTTGGTGTACTAGCTCAACAAGCAGTATATTATATTATTGTAACCCTGAACGAGTGGTATTGATCAATAACAACAGTGATCAGTGGTCTAAGACGTCATGTGTTTTCGCTCACCATGAGGCGGGCCAAAGCAGCATGGGTTCGGCCCCTGGCTAGTGCAGTGTTGTTTTTGATCAATTCAACTCGTTCGTGGTTACAATAATATAATATACTGCTTGTTGAGCTAGTACACCAAACAGGGAGTAGAATGAAATTAGCTTAGATGCGTCCACACCACCGTATGTCCTTGGGTAGCTGGAAGTCCAAGCCCCTCGCACACAAAACCTTCTTTACCTCCTCCCTTCAATCTTTCCTAGGCCGACCCCTACCCCACCTTCCGTCCACTATAGATTTATAAACTCTCTAAGTCATTCTACCTTGTTCCATCCTCTCTCTTTGTCCGAACCACCTCAAACAACCCCTCCTCAGCCCTCCCGCACCTCCTAATTTCCAAACTACGAATTCTCTGCATTATATTCACATCACACATTGCCCTCAGACATGACATCTCCACTGCCTCCAGCCTTCTCCTTGTTGCAACATTCACCACCCATGCTTCACACCCATATAATAGTGTTGGGATAACTATACTCTCATACATTCCCCTCTTTGCTTCCACGGACAAAGTTCTTTGTCTCCACAGAATTCTAAGTCCACCACTCACCCTTTTCCCCTCATCAATTCTATGATTCACCTCATCCTTCATAGACCCATCTGCTGACGCGTCTTCTCCTAAATATCTGAATACATTCACCTCGTCTATACTCTCTCCCTCCAATCTGATATCCAATCTTTCATCACCTAATCTTTTTGTTATCCTCATCACCTTAATCTTTCCTATATTCACTTCTAATTTCCTTCTTTTACATAACCTACAAAACTCATCCACCAACCTCTGCAACTTCTCTTTAGAATCTCCCAAAAGCACAGTGTCATCAGCAAAAAGCAACTGTGACAACTCCCACATTGTGTTAGATTCTTTATCTTTTAACCCCACACCTCTTGCCAAGACCCACGCATTCACTTCTCTTACATCCCCATCCATAAATATAAGGTGATAAATTAGACACATATGCAACACTTGGGTATCTTTATTGAGGAAACGTTTCGCCACACAGTGGCTTCATCAGTCCATACAAAGGAGAAATGTGAAGAACAGGAGGAGTTTGAGGTAATCAGCCTTGAGTCGATGTAGTCAGTCCATCAATCTTGATAACAATACAGCATATGTGCTAGGAAGTGGTGTCACATTTGTCCAATGTGGAAGTCGGTCGTGCCGAAGGGTTGGGCAAGTGAAGATTTCCCTGTATTAAGATCCCAAGAAGTTGCTGTGTCAGACAGGATGTAGATGAACGGTTCGAATCCTTGGCTAATCTCATTGTTGTTATTGATCAATGCCACGTGATCGTGGTCACAATATTATAAAACACTGCTCGTTGAGGCTAGTACACCAAACACGGAGTAGAATGAAATTATCTAATCGGCACGACATATATATACGTATATACATATATATGTCTGCGATTAAATTGCGATTTGGCTTAAATAGCAACGTTACCTTGCCATATAAGACAAGTGAAAATTTGTGTATGCATATTCGCAAAATATTCTGAACATAACGAAAAATATATTTCATTGTGTATGTTATTATTAAATTAATGTTAACGTATCTAAAATATATTTAGTTGGGTTAGGCTAAATTAAGCTTGTTGTAATAGGTTAGTAGTTTTCAAAGTTTCTTGGTACAAAATTATAAATTCTTACATAAACATAAATGAAAAATATATCTTTAAACGTATAAGAGAAAATTTTAGAAAGGACTTAATTTTAGATGAGTTCTTGCTTATTGACCAGTTTTACCTAATCGGCACGACATATATATGTCCTTTCTAAAATTTTCTCTTATACGTTTAAAGATATATTTTTTTCATTTATGTTAATGTAAGAATTTATAATTTTGTACCAAAAGAAACTTTGAAAACCTACCTAACCTTATTACAACAAGCGCAATTTAATTTAGCCTAACCCAACTAAATATATTTTAGATACGTTAACATTAATTTAATAATAAACAAACACAATGAAATATATTTTTTTCGTTATGTTCAGAATGATTTTGGCGAAATTATTGCATACACAAATTTTCACTTGTCTTATATGGCAAGGTGAGCGTTGCTATTTAAGCCAAAATCGCAAGTTTTACCTAATCGGCACGACATATATATATGCAAAAAAGATCACAGTAAACAGGTGATATGCAAGACAACCACTATGAAAAAATAGAAGAATTCCAAGCGCTTTCGTGACTACTCACATTATCATTTTTATTATTAGGTAACATTGACTTTAAATTTAAAATTTACAGAAAACCTACAAATAATTGTTCCTATGTACACTATTACTCTTCACATCAAGATAGAGTTAAAGTGTCGGTTTTCTCTTCTATGTTTTTGAGAGCTTTGCGTATTTGTAGTCCAGAGTTCAAATTTAGGTTGGATAAATTCATGAGTGAGAGGGGTTGGATTTGAGTGGGACTCGCACTTGAGTTAATAGAATCTTCAAAGCTTATTTCTTGGGTAGAATTGAAAATTAGGTTGGGCAATTATTCTGTTAGTGGGATGGATTGTGAAGGACCTGCCTAGTATGGGCCAACAGGCCTGCTGCAGTGTTCCTCCTTTCTTATGTTCTTATGGTCTTATGATTTAAAATACCCAAGAAACATAACTGATAAATCTTTTAAAATAGCTAGAAATACTTTATACAATCCAAAAAGGGACAACCTTAGTTAGAAGGTACAGGACAGCAATAGACATAATTAGGAAGAAGGGGGGGCGCCCTGTTATATGTGGCATTTTGCCAAGAAGGAGTGTTGGAAATGAATGGCTGTCCAGAGCGATTGGTATAAATTGCTGGCTGGACAAACACTGTAAGGATAATGCAGTCCCATTCATTGACAACTGGGACCACTTCTATCTCCGAAATGACATGTATGCCAGGGATGGGGTTCACTTATCCAGGGCAGGTGTAGAATTTCTCTCTAGCTCAGTTGAGGATGTTGTTAGGGCTTTAAACTAGGATTAGTTAGAGGTATGGGTTTAGGAATGGTGAATAATGAGGGTCAAAATATTGATTCAGGCTTTGACATCATAAATCTTAACAATAACAGTAATCAAGTAACACAGGGTAATAATAGTAAAAGAAATTGTGTAAAACAAAAGCTGAATATGATAAAGGTTCACAAGAAGATACATCTCAATGTATTTTACACTAACTGTCGAAGCGCCAGAAATAAAATTAACGAATTACGTTTGGTAGCATGTGCTGGGAACTTTGATGTCATTGCAATAACTGAAACATGGTATAATATAAAGAGTCGGGATATGATTGCTGAGTGTCATATTCAGGGGTTTAAGTTGTTCCATGTAGATAGATATAATGGGAAAGGGGGTGGAGTTGCATTATATGTACGGGAAAATATAAATTGCTGCATAAAAACAGGCATAATAATAGATGGATCATTAACAGAATCTGTTTGGGTAGAGTTTCTAGAAGGTCAAGAAAAACTGATTCTAGGTGTAATATACCGACCTCCAGGCTTGGATCACGATAGAGGGAGACTTCTTTGGGACGAAATTGTTAGGGCTTCTAGACACAATAACGTAGTGATAGTAGGGGATTTTAACTTTAGTCAAATTGACTGGACTTCTTTGACCGGTAATCTGGAGTCCAGTGACTTTATGGAAGTAGTTCAGGACTGTTTTCTGAAGCAGTGTGTGACGGAGCCTACCAGAGGTAATAATTTGCTCGACCTAGTCTTGTCAAATAAAGAAACTATTGTAAATAATCTGGAGATCACTGAAGAGCTTGGCGCAAGTGATCACAAATCCATTACTTTTAATATTACCTGGGAGTACGAGAATAGGGATAATACGGTAAAAGTTCCTGATTTTCGTTCTGCTGACTATACTGGACTTAGAGAACACCTGTCTAATCTCGACTGGGGTAATCTAGCTAACGATTACGATGGGATCTGCGTTTATGATTTTTTTCTTAATAATGTACAACGTGCACAGAGTATATTTATTCCCCAGAGAAGAATTTAGGTCAAATAATAACGATCCCAAATGGATTAACAGGAGGCTAAAACATCTATTAGGGGAGAAAAGAGGAATTTATAGGCGCATCAAAAGAGGAGATGTTAACCTTATTGACCAATATGTTCAGTTGAAAAGATAAGTAAAAAAAGGGTTTAGAAAGGCTAAACGTGACTATGAGATTAAGGTTGCTAATGAATCAAAGACTAATCTTTCAAGTGTATAGGACGAAGGTGAGGGAAAAGGTAGGACCTCTGAAAATTGGGAATGGACAGCTGACGGATAACGAACTGGAAATGTGTTCTCTATTTAATGACTATTTTTTGTCAGTCTTTACACAAGAAGACGTAAATGAGATTCCAGAAATTAACAATTATTCAGTTCCTGAAGAATTCAAGTTAACTAATATTACTGTCACGAGGGACATGGTTATCAAACAGATAGATAAACTGAAGCAAAATAAGTCCCCGGGACCCGACGAGTTGTTTTCCAGGGTACTTAAAGAATGCAAGATGGAACTTAGTCAGCCATTAACGAATGTGTTTAATACGTCAATCCTAACTGGTATTGTGCCAGAGATGTGGAAGATAGCTAATGTAGTTCCTATATTCAAATCAGGGATAAGTCAATTCCATCAAATTACCGTCCAATAAGCCTCACATCTATAGTAGGCAAATTATTAGAATCAATTATAGCTGATATTATTAGAAGTCACCTTGAAGAACATAATTTGATTAATGAATCTCAGCATGGGTTCACGAGAGGTCGTTCCTGCCTAACAAATTTACTGACGTTTTTCAATAAAACATTTGAAGCAGTAGACAGTGATAAAGAATATGATATAGTTTACTTGGATTTCAGTAAGGCCTTCGATAGAGTACCTCACAAGAGACTCTTAAGAAAGGTGGCAGCTCATGGTATAGGAGGTAAAGTTCTAGCATGGATAGAGGCATGGCTTACCAATAGAAAGCAGAGAGTTTCCATTAATGGGGTCAAATCTGAATGGGGATTAGTCACTAGTGGCGTTCCACAAGGATCAGTTTTAGGCCCATTGTTGTTCATAATTTACATAAATGACCTTGATGAAGGAATTGCAAGTGACATGAGTAAATTTGCTGATGATACAAAAATAGGCCGTATGATTCATTCTGAGGAGGACACCAGTGAACTCCAGGAGGATTTGGACAAATTAATGTCTTGGTCTGAAAAGTGGCAGATGAAGTTCAATGTGGACAAGTGTAAGGTACTAGTCCTTGGTAATGAAAATATCCTCGAATTTATAAACTAGGTGAAGTAGAGCTTGATCATACAGAATGTGAAAAAGACTTGGGAGTCATGGTAAGCAGGAATCTAAAGCCAAGACAACAGTGCCTAAGTGTGCGAATAAGGCTAACAGATTACTAGGATTTATTTCAAGAAGTATAAGCAACAGAAGTCCAAAAGTTATTTTACAGCTCTATACATCACTAGTGAGACCTCATTTGGATTATGCAGCTCAGTTTTGGTCTCCTTACTACAGGATGAATATAGATTCATTGGAGAACATACAAAGAAGAATGACTAAAATGATTTACAGTATAAGAAATCTCCTGTATGAAGATAGACTTAGAGCGTTGAATCTCCACTCTCTGGAGAGACGTAGAATGAGGGAGATATCATCGATGTGTACAAGTGGATGATGGGCATAAACAAGGGAGATATTAGTAAAATACTGAGGATATCGAACCAAGTAAGAACCAGAAATAACGGATTTAAATTGGATAAATTTAGATTTAGAAAGGACATAGGCAAGTACTGGTTTTCGAACAGAGTTGTAGATGCGTGGAACAATCTTCCGAGTACTGTGATAGAGGCTAGGACCTTGGGTGGCTTTAAAAAGAGATTGGACAAATATATGAGTGGGAGGGGCTGGGTTTGATTGGTGTCGTGAGTACGGGAATAAATTCTTAGGTAGTGGTGGTTTTGATATGGACTTGCCTTGTATGGGCCAGTAGGCCTTCTGCAGTGTTCCTCCATTCTTATGTTCTTATGTTCTTATTCAACCAAAAATATGTTGGTTCTCCCTTACCATGAAAACTTGGTTGATATGCCTTCGTTTCTTAAGAATTTTAATATCAAAGTTGTATTTAAAAAATCTTGATACAGTAAAAGACTTTTGATAAAAAATTCCCCAAAATGCTGACGGATGTGTCTATAAGATTCCCTGTAAAATATGCGATAAAGTTTATTATGGTCAAACTGGTAAAAGTCTTGAACTAAGATTAAAACAACATAAATATAGCATTAGAACTGGACAAGATTCTAATGCTCTATTTATTCATAGAATGACTAAATTAATACATAGCATTAGAAATCTTCCTTACGAAGAAAGATTGAAGACCCTTAAATTACATTCACTTGTAAGACGTAGAATGAGGGGAGACATGATCGAGGTATACAAGTGGAAAATGGGTATTAACAAAGGGGATATAAAAGGTCTTGGGGGTATCTTCCAAGAGAGAACCCGCAATAATAAGAACATAAGAACATAAGAAAGGAGGAACACTGCAGCAGGCCTGTTGGCCCATTCTAGGCAAGTCCTTCACATTCCATCCCACCAACAGAATATTTGTTCAACCTAATTTTCAATGCTACCCAAAAAATAAGCTTTGATAATTTTATTTACTCATGTGCAATTCCCACTCAAATCCAACCCCTTTCACTCATGAATTTATCCAACCTAAATTTAAACTACCCAAGGTCCTTGCTTCAATAACCCTACTAGGCAGACTGTTCCATTCATCAACTACCCTATTTCCAAACCAATACTTTCCTATATCCTTTCTAAATCTAAACTTATCTAACTTGAATTCATTATTGCGGGTTCTCTTGGAGAGATCCCCTCAAGACCTTATTTATATCCCCTTTGTTAATACCCATTTTCCACTTGTATACCTCGATCATGTCTCCCTCATTCTACGTCTTACAAGTGAATGTAATTTAAGGGTCTTCAATCTTTCTTCGTAAGGAAGATTTCTAATGCTATGTATTAATTTAGTCATTCTACGCTGAATGTTTTCTAACGAATTTATGTCCATTCTGTAATATGGAGACCAGAACTGAGCTGCGTAATCTAGGTGAGGCCTTACTAATGATGTATAAAGCTGTAATATAACGTCTGGACTTCTGTTGCTAACACTTCTTGATATAAATCCCAGTAATCTATTTGCCTTATTACGTACGCTTAGGCATTGCTTTTCTTGGTTTAAGGTTGCTGCTTACCATCACCCCCAAGTCCTTCTCGCAATCTGTATGGCTAAGTTCTACGTTATTTAACTTATAAGTGCTTGGGTTATGGACACTCCCGAGCTTTAGAACTTTGCATTTATCTACATTGAACTGCATCTGCCATTTTTCTGACCAGGAATTGAGTTTGTCTAAATCCTCCTGTAGTTCACTGACATCTACGTCTGAATCGATTATCCTACCTATCTTCGTGTCATCAGCGAATTTGCTCATATCACTAGAAATTCCCTCGTCAAGGTCATTTATATATATTATAAACAACAACGGGCCCAAAACCGATCCCTGAGGAACGCCACTTGTTACAGATCCCCACTCCGATTTAACCCCATTTATGCACACCCTCTGCTTCCTATTGGTGAGCCATGACTCGATCCATGACAACACTTTTCCCCCAATGCCATGAGCAGCCACTTTCTTTAACAGTCTCTGATGTGGTACTCTATCAAAAGCCTTACTAAAATCCAAATAAACGATATCGAATTCTTTATCATTATCAACTGCCTCAAAAGCCCCACTGAAAAAGTTAATAAATTAGTTAGGCAGGAACGGCCCCTGGTGAATCCATGCTGAGTATCATTAATCAAATTATGCCTATCGAGATGGCTTCTTATGTTATCAGCTATAATCGACTCTAGTAATTTGCCTACAATTGATGTTAGACTTATTGGGCGGTAATTTGATGGTAACGACTTGTCCCCTGCTTTAAAAATAGGAATTACATTAGCCATCTTCCACGTATCCGGCACTACACCTGTTTGAAGAGATAGGTTAAAAATGTTAGTTAAGGGTTCACAGAGTTCTATTTTGCATTCCTTAAGAACCCTTGAAAAAGCTCATCAGGGCCTGGCGATTTATTTTGCTTCAAACGGTCTATCTGTTTGATAACCTTTTCGCTAGTGACTGTGATACTACATAATTTATCTTCTTCAGGCCCACTAAAATACCTAATTCTTGGGATATTATTAGTGTCTTCCTGAGTGAAAACCGAGAGAAAATAATTATTAAAAATAGAGCACATTTCATTCTCTTTGTCAGTAAGATACCCATAATTATTTTTAAGGGGACCTATCTTATCTCTAACTTTTGTTCTATACATGCGCCTATAAATTCTTATATATATGCGCCTATAAATCTTTCTTTCTGCCCTAAAAGATAATTGAGCCTATTATTGCAAAAAGTTCATCAGACCCGGCGATTTATTTTGTTTCAGACGGTCTATTTGTTTCATAACCATTTCGCTAGTGACTGTGATATTACATAATTTATCTTCCTCAGGGACACTAAAAAATTAATTACTGGGATATTATTAATGTCTTCCTGTGTGAAAACCGAGAGAAAATAATTATTAAAAATTGAGCACATATCATTCTCCTTGTCAGTAAGATGCCCAAAGTTATTTTTAAGGGGACCTATCTTATCCCTAACTTTTGTTCTATAAACCGGGAAAAAAACTTTTGGGTTACTTTTTGAATCCCTAGCAACTTTAATTTCATAGTCCCGTTTAGCTTTTCTTATCCCCTTTTTAATGTCCCTCTTAATGTCAGTATACTGATTTATAAGATGACCATCACCTCTTTTTATGCGCCTATAAATTCCTTTCTTCTGCCCTAAAAGATATTTGAGCCTATTATTCATCCATTTTGGGTCATTTCTACTTGATCTAATTTCTTTATATGGGATAAATGTTCTTTGGGCAGCCTGTATAGTGTTAAGAAAGCTGTCATATTGATAGCTCTCTTCGTTACCCCAGTCCACAGTTGATAAGTGTTCTCTAAGCCCATTATAATCTGCTAAGCGAAAGTCTGGGACTGTTACTGAATTATCCCTATTACCATACATCCATTCAATGCTAAAGGTAATTGACTTGTGGTCGCTTGTGCAGAGTTCCTCTGTAATTTCTAAATTATTAACAAGGGATTCCTTGTTTGCCAGAACCAAGTCAAGTAGGTTATTTCCCCTTGTAGGTTCTGTCACAAACTGCTTCAAAAAACAATCCTGAACAACTTCTAAAAAGTCGTTAAATTCTAAATTCCCTGTCAAGAAATTCAAATCAATCTGACTAAAGTTAAAGTCCCCTAGAATTACTACGTTATCATGCCTTGTGGCCTTAATTTCCTCCCAAAGTAGTCTCTCTTGTTCCCTATCTAAGTTTGGAGGACGGTAAATCACGCCTAAAATCAATTTTTCACACACCTCTGAAAATTCTATCCAGACAGACTCTGTATGTATTATTTCAGACTTTATGCCTGTTTTTATGCAACAATTTAAATGATCACGCACATAGAGTGCCACCCCAACCCCCTTCCCGATACTTCTGTCTACTTGGAACAATTTAAACCCCTGAATGTGACATTCGGCAGGCATGTCCCGATTTTTCATATTAAACCATGTCTCAGTTATTGCAAAAACATCAATATTACCTGTACTTGCAACTAATCTCAACTCGTCCATCTTATTCCTAGCACTACGACTATTGGTGTAATATACATTTAAAGACCCTCCTTTCTCTTTACCCTTCCTGCTCATTTCTGTTTTTCCACTATACCTATTACTGTCCTTGTCACCTAGTGCCACTGGCTTTCCAATATCTACCTTATTCTGCCTATTATTAGTTCTCCTAGAACTTATAATATTACTACACTGGGAGTTACTATCACTTGGAATTCCCATCTCTTGGGACAGCCTATTCCATCAGGAGGAGGAGATGAATTAGTTGGGAGGGATGGGAAGGACAGGCGGGGATGATGAGATAAGGAGAGGCAGAGGAGGGATAGCAGCGTCTTATATTAATCAACTTGACTGTTTTCCCACAGACACTTCGTGGACAACGAATTCCTCCTAACATCTTAGTGACTAGTTCCTATCACATGTCACTTTTTTCTTAAATACCAACAAAAGGGATTTATTTAGCCAATGCATACGGTAATAAATAGAAGATTGCTTCAGCATTCTGTAATGATAAAATATAACTGGATTTATGGGCTACAGAAGACATAAATAAAGACGATCACTCAACTTTCAAATACACAACAAATCGGTTGGATTGGATAATGTATTTTTTTAGTCACTACTTCACCGAGGTGGAATCTGTGTTACAGAAGAGGTATGATAAAGCTCATGGGCAGGGAGAGTGACTCAGTAGCGGCCAGTGAAGAGGCGGGGCCAGGAACTTGACTCGACCCTGCACCACAACTAGGTGAGCACACACACACCAGGGAGTAATCTCATCTGAGTGCACAAGTCCTGCAATAAATTGCAACCTGAGACATTGTTAAGATATTAAATTAAAAAAAAAAAACATTCACCCTAACGCATCGTCGTTTGTGGCCGATATGTTACTTGATTATGTGTGTACTCACCTATTTGTGGTTGCAGGGGTCGATACTCAGCTCCAGGCCCCGCCTCTTCACTGATCGCTACTAGGTCCTCTCTCTCCCTGCTCCGTGAGCTTTATCATACCTCGTCTTAAAGCTATGTATGGTTCCTGCCTCCACTGTGTATGTGTGTGTGTGTGTATATGTTTGTGTGTGTATGTATGTATGGGAGGAGTAGTTAGAGGATGAATGAAGATGAAATCGAGAGAGTCCACTTCTGGAGGTCCGTGATTAGGTTAGGTTAAGGTTAGGTTAGGTTAAGGTTAGGTTAGGTTAAGGTTAGATTAGGTTAGGTTAGGTTAGGTTAAGGTTAGGTTGGTTAGGTTAGGTTAGGTTAAGGTTAGGTTAGGTTATGTTAGGTTAGGTTAGGTTAGGTTAGGTTAGGTTAGGTTAAGGTTAGGTTAGGTTAGAGGAAACAGGACAAGTGTTTCCTGACGCGGGTGTGGACTCTGTGAAAGAGGAAATCAAGCAACATTAAGATGGATTGTAATAAGGTCACGGTAAGCGGCTGGTATCACAACAGGCAAAAAAAAAAAACCGCATTGAAAAAAAATAGAAAAATTCCATCCGTTTCCGAGAGAAATCACGAAAGTGCATAGAGCCGTGTGGCATTCACGAAGTCCCCGACATGAAGGATTTCGTCTGCGTCATCGTCAGGAGGTTCGTGATAGTAGGGGCGACTTATCATGATTTTAAATCTTCCCTCAGTGGTCCGTGATCAAACAAAGTGTCATAGAGGTCCGTGTGTCCTCAGGTGGTCCGTGGCATCAAGACAACGACAGTGTCTCACTCAGGAGGTCCGTGTGTCCCTCAGGTGGTCCGTGGCATCAAGACAACGACGTGTCTCACTCAGGAGGTCGTGTGTCCCTCAGGTGGTCCGTGCATCAAGACAACGACCGTGTCTCATCAGGAGTCGTGTCCTCAGGTGGTCCGTGGCATCAAAGACAACGACCGTGTCTCACTCAGGAGGTCGTGTGTCCTCAGGTGGTCCGTGGCATCAGACAACGACCGTGTCTCATCAGAGGTCCGTGTGTCCCTCAGGTGGTCCGTGGCATCAAAGACAACGACCGTGTCTCACTCAGGAGGTCGTGTGTCCCTCAGGTGGTCCGTGGCATCAAAGACAACGACCGTGTCTCACTCAGGAGGTCCGTGTGTCCCTCAGGTGGTCCGTGGCATCAAAGACAACGACCGTGTCTCACTCAGGAGGTCCGTGTGTCCCTCAGGTGGTCCGTGGCATCAAAGACAACGACCGTGTCTCACTCAGGAGGTACGTGTGTCCCTCAGGTGGTCCGTGGCATCAAAGACAACGACCGTGTCTCACTCAGGAGGTCCGTGTGTCCCTCAGGTGGTCCGTGGCATCAAAGAAACGACCGTGCTCACTCAGGAGGTCCGTGTGTCCCTCAGGTGGTCCGTGGCATCAAAGACAACGACCGTGTCTCATTCAGGAGGTCCGTGTGTCCCTCAGGAGGTCCGTGTGTCCCTCAGGAGGTCCGTGTGTCCCTCAGGTGGTCCGTGGCATCAAAGACAACGACCGTGTCTCATTCAGGAGGTCCGTGTGTCCCTCAGGTGGTCCGTGTGTCCCTCAGGAGGTCCGTGTGTCCCTCAGGTGGTCCGTGGCATCAAAGACAACGACCGTGTCTCATTCAGGAGGTCCGTGTGTCCCTCAGGAGGTCCGTGTGTCCCTCAGGAGGTCCGTGTGTCCCTCAGGTGGTCCGTGGCATCAAGACAACGACGTGTCTCATTCAGGAGGTCCGGTGTCCTCAGGGGTCCGTGTGTCCCTCAGGAGGTCCGTGTGTCCCTCAGGTGGTCCGTGGCATCAAAGACAACGACCGTGTTCATTCAGGAGGTCCGTGTGTCCCTCAGGGGTCCGTGTGCCTCAGAGGTCCGTGTGTCCCTCAGGTGGTCCGTGGCATCAAAGACAACGACCGTGTCTCATTCAGGAGGTCCGTGTGTCCCTCAGGAGGTCCGTGTGTCCCTCAGGAGGTCCGTGTGTCCCTCAGGAGGTCCGTGTGTCCCTCAGGAGGTCCGTGTGTCCCTCAGGTGGTCCGTGGCATCAAAGACAACGACCGTGAATATCTCGTCTACTCAACTTCACGTGAGACAAACAAAAAGCTGTAAGAGGCGAAGTATATAATTAGTAGGGAGGGAGAAAGAAGGGAGTAAGAGAGAGAAAAGGAAGGAAGGAAGGAGGGATGGAGAGAGAGAGAGGGTGGGAGGGAAGGAGAGAGAAAAGGAAGGAAGGAAGAAAGCAGGGGAAAGAATTATGCCTTAAAGGAAGAACTTAGAGCGAGTCACCTGTGACTGTCACCTGTGACTGTCAGTCACCTGTGACTGTCACCTGTGACTGTCAGTCACCTGTGATTGTCAGTCACCTGTTGACAGTCACCTGTGACTGTCAACATCAGGCAGCTTTAGTGAAAGGAAAGGTAGAAGAGGGAATAAGAAACGAAAAATATATTAGGAAAATATTGAAAAAGGGAAGAGAGAGGAAAGAGAGAGAGAGAGAGAGAGAGAGAGAGAGAGAGAGAGAGAGAGAGAGAGAGAGAGAGAGAGAGAGAGAGAGAGAGAGAGAGGGAGAGAGAGAGAGAGAGAGAGAGAGAGAGAGAGAGAGAGAGAGAGGGAGGGGGTCAGAACGCACGAGAGCAGCAACATGAAAAAAAAGAGTTGGAAATATACAAGAGAGGTAAAAAATATGAAAGGAAAAAAAAAAAAAAGGTTTATTCAGGAGGCCAGCTGATGTAGTCCATTACACCCCCAGCTGACTTGAAAAGACCTCCTCCAGCCTTCACCCCCACCCCTCACCCCCACCCCTCACCCTCACCCCTCACCCCCACCCCTCACCCTCACCCTCACCCTCACCCCCACCCTCACCCTCATCCCTCACCCTCACCCCCAACCCCTCAGTCTCATCCTTCACCCCCCGACGCCTCCACCCTCACCTGAAAACGCTGCAGGAGACTTCATATTCACACACACACACACACACACACACACACACACACACACACACACACACACACACACACACACACAATATATATATATATATATATATATATATATATATATATATATATATATATATATATATATACATGCTCCGGTAGATATGCTTCTCGAGGGATGTGCTTGGTGTGATGTTGACTCTCAGCTCCTGTAAAGTTTATCAACTGTCGCGCCTCCCTGGTTGTATTCCGTTGTCGGTATTCTCTCCTCTCCATTACTCACGACTTTGCACTTATCAGGAGGGTTGTGGGGTTGCATTTTAAAATTCACTCCCGTGGCAATTGCAGGCAGTCCATTTCTCCGTAGATTTGCATCAAGTTTTTGGAAAGAGAGAGAGAGAGAGAGAGAGAGAGAGAGAGAGAGAGAGAGAGAGATGATGTAGGTAACAGCTCTTAGCTTGTCAAATTAGGAATCCTTAACCTAACCTTGTAAAACCCTGTGTAAGAGAGAGAGAGAGAGAGAGAGAGAGAGAGAGAGAGAGAGAGAGAGAGAGAGAGAGAGAGGAGAGAGGGGAGAGAGAGAGAGGGGAGTATGAATAAAACACTCTACTCTAAAAAGCCTTGATGTCGCATATAAGGACCAGAGAGCCAGAAGGTCTCCCTATTATTTAACTAAAAAAACAAAATACTCCTGGACAGTATAAAATACATGTCCTATCCTATTTTCTCCTCTGTCTTCCATGGCACCAGTCTTCAAGGAGAGGTGCAGTGGCGCTGGTGAAGGGCTCGTGTTCCAAGGGACTGGCGATACTTTCTCCTTCCTCGTATTGAACCTGATTATCTCCCATTCCCCAGGCGCTACATGACCCCCGCGCGTTTAGCGCATTAAGATCGCATGTAACCTGTACACCACCAGTCAAGTAAACTAATGTCTGATGGAGGGATAAACTATGTGTATACCCTGTATATACACCTTACAGTGTATACCCTGGGATATACACCTTACAGTGTATACCCTGGGATATACACCTTACAGTGATATACACCTTACAGTGTATACACTGTTATATACACCTTACAGTGTATACACTGTGATATACACCTTACAGTGTATACCCTGTGATATACACCTTACAGTGTATATCCTGTGATATACACCTTACAGTGTATACCCTGTGATATACACCTTACAGTGTATATCCTGTGATATACGTCTTAAAGTGTATATCCTGTGATATACAACTTACAGTGTATACCCTGTGATATACACCTTACAGTGTATACCCTGTGTATACACCTTACAGTGTATACCCTGGGATATACACCTTACAGTGTATACCCTGTGATATACACCTTACAGTGTATACCCTGTGATATACACCTTACAGTGTATACCCTGGGATATACACCTTACAGTGTATACTCTGTGATATACACCTTACAGTGTATACCCTGTGATATACACCTTACAGTGTATACCCTGTGATATACACCTTACAGTGATATATACCTTACAGTGTATACCCTGTGTATACACCTTACAGTGTATACCCTGGGATATACACCTTACAGTGTATACCCTGTGTATACACCTTACAGTGTATACCCTGGGATATACACCTTACAGTGTATATCCTGTGATATACACCTTACAGTGTATACCCTGTGATATACACCTTACAGTGTATACCCTGTGTATACACCTTACAGTGTATACCCTGGGATATACACCTTACAGTGTATACCCTGTGATATACACCTTACAGTGTATACCCTGTGATATATACCTTACAGTGTATACACTGTTATATACACCTTACAGTGTATACACTGTGATATACACCTTACAGTGTATACCCTGTGATATACACCTTACAGTGTATATCCTGTGATATACACCTTACAGTGTATACCCTGTGATATACACCTTACAGTGTATATCCTGTGATATACGTCTTACAGTGTATATCCTGTGATATACAACTTACAGTGTATACCCTGTGATATACACCTTACAGTGTATACCCTGTGATATACACCTTACAGTGTATATCCTGTGATATACATCTTACAGTGTATATCCTGTGATATTCATCTTACAGTGTATACACTGTGATATACACCTTACAGTGTATACCCTGTGATATACACCTTACAGTGATATACATCTTACAGTGTATACCATGTGATATACACCTTACAGTGATATACATCTTACAGTGTATATCATGTGATATACATCTTACAGTGTATACACTGTGATATACATCTAACAGTGTATACCCTGTGATATACACCTTACAGTGTATACCCTGTGATATACACCTTACAGTGTATATCCTGTGATATACATCTTACAGTGTATATCCTGTGATATTCATCTTACAGTGTATACACTGTGATATACACCTTACAATGTATACCCTGTGATATACACCTTACAGTGATATACATCTTACAGTGTATACCATGTGATATACACCTTACAGTGATATACATCTTACAGTGTATATCATGTGATATACATCTTACAGTGTATACACTGTGATATACATCTAACAGTGTATACCCTGTGATATACACCTTACAGTGTATACACTGTGATATACACCTTACAGTGTATACCATGTGATATACACCTTACAGTGATATACATCTTACAGTGTATATCATGTGATATACATCTTACAGTGTATACACTGTGATATACATCTAACAGTGTATACCCTGTGATATACACCTTACAGTGTATACACTGTGTTTACACCTTACAGTGTATACCCTGTGTATACACTGTGATATACACCTTACAGTGTATACACATTGTATACACTGTGTATACACTGTGATTACATATCTTTCAGTGTACATCATAACGACGTTTCGGTCCGACTTAGACCTTTAACTGGTCATAGGGACAACCACGCCCAGTTGGACGGCTGGTTAGCGCACCTGGTTAGCGCACCTGGTTAGCGCACCTGGTTAGCGCACCTGGTTAGCGCACCTGGTTAGCGCACCTGGTTAGCGCACCTGGTTAGCGCACCTGGTTAGAGCACCTGATATATTTACAGACCTGATATATTTACAGACCTGATATAGTTACAGACCTGATATATTTACAGACCTGATATATTTACAGAGCTGATATAGTTACAGACCTGATATATTTACAGACCTGATATATTTACAGACCTGATATAGTAACAGACCTGATATATTTACGGAAATCTGCCTAGCCGGATGAATTTTATTATAGGCAGCTGGCCCAGCGGTTAGCGCACTGGCCTGTGACTTTAGCTTCAATCGGAGAAGGAAGCGCTAAGCCCACAGGGGTCGCACAGCGCCTGGGGGAAAGGAACGGGGAGGTAATCAGGTCCGATCAAAGGAAGGAGAAGGAGCAGCTCCAATTTACTGGATCAAGAGCCCTTGACAAGCTTCAAGTCACACATTTGAACGAAAATAATTTAACAAGAGCTAATGAAGCATTATTATTATTATTATTATTATTATTATTATTATTATTATTATTATTATTATTATTATTATCATCATCATTATTATTATTATTATTATTATTATTATTATTATTATTATTATTATTATTGTAGCTATTATTATTTCTATTATTATTAACACTGGTAGACTCCCACCGAGGTAGGGCGACCCCCCCAAAAAAAAAGGAAACACACTCAACATTATTCGCTCAATAGCTGTTTTGCCAGAAGTTCGGTGACATCACAATTTAAATAGTCCTCCAGAGAGGGTCATTAGAACTGTGTTAATGTTTGCTAACTCCAAGAGACTCGTAAAGGCTACTGGATTATATTAATTATCTTGTTTATGAGAGTGTTACTGTACGTTAACACTGTTGTTGTGGGATTATCAATAATCTCTTATTTAATCATGATTATGACCGACATGAAGAGTTAATTCAAATTTTAGAAAATTTGTGTTAGTCATTGTTTACCAGCTTACCACGGGGAGGGCTGGACCAGGGCTGGACCAGGGCTGGACCAGGGCTGGACCAGGGCTGGACCAGGGCTGGACCAGGGCTGGACCAGGGCTGGACCAGGGCTGGACCAGGGCTGGACCAGGGCTGGACCAGGGCTGGATGAGGGTTAGACCAGGGCTGGACCAGGGCTGGACCAGGGCTGGACCAGGGCTGGATGAGGGTTAGACCAGGGCTGGACCAGGGCTGGACCAGGGCTGGACCAGGGCTGGATGAGGGTTAGACCAGGGCTGGGCCAGGGCTGGACCAGGGCTGGACCAGGGCTGGACCAGGGCTGGACCAGGGCTGGACCAGGGCTGGATGAGGGTTAGACCAGGGCTGGACCAGGGATGGACCAGGGATGGATGAGGGTTAGACCAGGGCTGGACCAGGGCTGGATGAAGGTTAGACCAGGGCTGGACCAAGGCTGGACTAGGGCTGGACCAGGGCTGGACTAGGCCTGAACCAGGGCTGGACTAGGGCTAGACCAGAGCTGGACCTGGGTTGGACTAGGGCTGGACCAGGGCTGAACCAGGGTTGCACCAGGGCTGGACTAGGGCTGGACCAGGGCTGGACCAGGGTTGGACCAGGACTGGACAAGTGGCTATACTGGTTCGGAGATTAGTTCTTTGTTGCCAAAACGAAACAGCTTCGTTCACCTAACACTAAATCCCGAAACTAGTATCTCAAAAACACGAGTCTTATTGAATAAGAGAGAGATTGAAACTAGCTACCAGAGTACGTCTTCTGCGTCTGAGTGTTAGCTCCGACACGATGACATGGGAGGTGGCCCCACAAGGTGTGGTTAAGGACTAAGGATTTTATTTCTTTGCATAGTTTGCAATGTATAATTACAATTTTGATTTGCTAAGTACAAAGAAAGCCACTATCATGCCGGGGCATTTCGGGCAGACTTAGATCAAAATAAGGAGTTAGAGAATAATAATAATATGCTTGTGAGAGTAAGGTATGTAAACAGAGTACGTAGAGTCCGCTACCCAAGACACTATACAAAAAGTCTAATTCCCTTTTCCTTTCTGACCAGTCCACTGACTGGTTGAATAGCTCGATACAGGATATTTTTCAGGCTATTTACCTGGGAGAGACCAAGATGGTCAGCAAGAAGTAAAACATAATTACCACCGGGGTCCTCAGGTCCTCCCCATGTGATGTGATGTACATAAGTGGAACATATCCTGAGTACCAGCCTGCTGTTGCTTGGTTATCATGGGTTGGTCTGTACATTACCTTGTTTGTGTACCAAACACTTATAACTGAGGGATAGACACAGCCTATTTACTTACCTGATATATTTACGGACCTGATATATTTACGTACCTGACATTTTCGGACCTGATATATTTACGGACCTGATATATTTACGTACCTGACATATTTACGGACCTGATACATTTACGGCCCTGATACATTTACGGACCTGATATACTTCACTCTGGCATAGACTTGGCCTGATTCTTAGACCTGTTCATTTTCTTTGACAAAAAAAATCCCAACATTACGAATTCCATGAAAATATAAACATAATATTTTTCACTCAGAAAATAAACAGATTTTTCACACTCTGAGGTTACCAATTTTTTTTTCACGTTCACGAGGGGAGTGCTAAATCCGGAGGGCTGGCACGACGGCAATGGGGAAGAGAATATAGAACCAGTGCCTCGAGTCAGAGAGCCATTCTGAGATGAATCAACTAATACGCATTTTCTCGGCTTTAGCTGGAAAGGGAGACAGGAGAGGAGTAATAACGAGGATGCAGAAGGGCAGATGAAATACGAATACTGATTAGCAACGAAGGCGAAATAATTGCGAGAAGTGAAGAGAGAATATTAAAGAAAACTAGATAAGGGAGATGGAAGAGGATGGAGATGAAAGAGAGCTAATTAAGACAGGGGAAAAATAAGAGATGAGAATAGCGTGGATATGACAAACTAGATGACTAGGGCGTAGATAGTATAGCAAAAGGGTGAACACGGAATTGATGATAGTTTAGTTTTTTTTTTCGTAGATTTATGTTGTAGGATATTGTTATATCTTTGATAAGATCCTAATTGTTTGAGAAGATCAGAACTGAGTATATTTTCCACCAGGTTGTATTGGGTCAGTGCAAATTTCGTACCTCTCTCAGTTAGAGTACTTCCCAGTACAAGTTAGAGTACTCTTCTCTTGTCTATCTTCTTCAATTGTTAATTATCGAGGCTTTGCCTAAGTTTTGTCTACGTTTTACTCAAATTATTCTGCATCCCATGGGCCTTCAGATTACTGTACATTCCATGCAGTTGTTTTAAAATTAAGATTTGCATTAGTATTTATAAGGAGGATAATATTTGCTATAGGATTTTCAGGATTTGTAAGGAGGATAATATTTAGTGTAGGATTTTTCAGGATTTCCTGAACAGTTGTCTGTTCTCCCTATTTGCTCAGTGAATATCTTCTGCAGTTGCTGATGCTGGCTTCTATACGAGGATAATTACTAGAGTCATAACATCCTCTTGTATTCCAAGCACTCCCATCGTGTCCTCCGGTGATTTTAACAGTTCACTGCAATTATCGGAATCTTTCAAATCTACTTACTCCCTCTAACTTATTTACTTTATCTCATGTATGTAGATTATTCTTTGGGAGGCATATTTGGGATAGGCATTTGGAATACATACTTGGGGTACATTTTTCACTGTGTGGTGTAAATGGTTTTCTCAAGATTGATGGACTCAACACATCGACTTCAGACTGAGGGACTGATTACCTCAAACTTCTCATCTTCTCTGTATTGGACTGACGAAGCCCTGACTGGCGAAACGTTTCCACACATAAAGATTTCCAAATGTTGCACAAGTGTCTCATTCTTCAACATTTGTTCACGTCTAACAAACCATCATTGAGGTTTCGTGAATGTTGTCGACACACCACATGTTTCTGACACACCACATGTTTCTGACACACCACATGTTTCTGACACACCACATGTTTCTGACACACCACATGTTTCTGACACACCACATGTTTCTGACACACCACATGTTTCTGACACACCACATGTTTCTGACACACCACATGTTTCTGACACACCACATGTTTCTGACACACCACATGTTTCTGTGAGTCACTTACGTACGGAACATTTTCTTTCATCTTTGTATAACAGCGCAGTAAAAAAAAAAAATTATTTGCCTCCACTTCCAGTCATAATATGGCATTTTGCCTTGTATATTTGCAAAGATAAAAGAAAGTTATTGTATTTGCGTTGTTTTGTTGATGTTGTCGGTGAATCTAATGCTGGCGAGATTGTTGGTGACTCCCGGTATTTGCTGTCACTAGTGTTGTTGTGTTTGGTATTGTTGTTGTTGTTGCAGCTGGAGTGTGTATTGACCTGCCCGGAGTGACGTGTATTTAATATTTTTAAGTGAATTATTTTTAATTTAGGAATGTATATGACCTATTTTCTTAATCCCCAAATGACTAACTCTCTCTCTTGCTGGTCCACCTGTTTCTTATTCATGTTGTTGTATGTCTGTTCAGATTGTTTTTATTTCTCAGTCTTTCATGTCTTCAAGTTATTCCCATCCCCCCATCCCCCCACGCCTTCAAGAATGTCAGCTCCTCTCGCGTCAGACACTGGACGTCTTAGGTCATAGCATTGTTTGTGGCCAAGTGAGTCTTTACTCTCCACGTTCCTGGTCCTGGTATATCCTGGTATTGTCTGGGGTGTTTATCAACACCCAAATTCACATTTCTTATTCCTTTGGCGTAGTTTTGAAGTCATTCACACACACACACATATATATATATATACACTTGCATGGATGTCTGCCTACCAACCTGTCTACCTGCCTACCTGTCTGCCTGCCTGTCTGTTTACCTGCTTGTCTGCCTGCCTGCCTGCCTGCCTGCCTAACTGCCTGCCTACCTGCCTGCCTGCCTGCCTGCCTGCCTGCATACCTGCCTGCCTGCCTGCCTACCTACCTGCCTGCCTGCCTGCCTACGTGGCTACCTGCCTGCCTGCCTGCCTGTCTGCCTAACTGCCTGCCTGCCTGCCTAACTGCCTGCCTGCCTGCCTGCCTGCCTGCCTACCTGCCTGCCTGCCTGCCTGCATACCTGCCTGCCTGCCTGCCTGCCTACCTGCCTGCCTGCCTGCCTGCCTACGTGGCTACCTGCCTGCCTGCCTGCCTGCCTGCCTGCCTACCTGCCTGCCTGCCTGCCTGCCTGCCTGCCTGCCTGCCTGCCTGCCTGCCTGTACACACATTGCATTTTGTTCATTTTTTCATTTCACATGAGTCTACCAGAATTTTTCCACGTTGTTTCATCTGCAGCTGCAACCAGCTGTTACTTCCTGCCCTGCCTTCCCCTCCTGCCCTGCCTTCCCCTCCTGTTCTGCCTTCCCCTCCTCTTCTGCCTTCCCCTCCTGCTTTGCCTTTCCCTACTGCTCTAATTCCTGCCCTCCCTTTTGTCCTCTCTCCCTTTCCCCTTCCTCCTGCCTCCCTCTCTTCTCTCTCTCTCTCTCTCTCTCTCTCTCTCTCTCTCTCTCTCTCTCTCTCTCTCTTCCTTCCACCCACCACCCACCACCCACCACATACCACCCACCACCCACCACATACCACCCACCACCCACCACCTTGTCAATTCCGCTCAGTATTTTATATGTCGTTATCATGTCCCCCCTATCTCTCCTGTCCTCCAGTGTCGTCAGGTCGATTTCCCTTAACCTCTCCTCGTACGACATATCCCTTCGCTCCGGGACCACTCATGTTGGAAACCTTTGCACTTTCTCTAGCTTCTTTACGTGCTTAACTATGTGTGGGTTCCAAACTGGTGCTGCATACTCCAGTATGGGCCTAACGTACACAGTGTACAGGGTCCTGAACGATTCTTTATTAAGATGTCGGAATGCTGTTCTTAGGTTTGCTAGGCGCCCATATGCTGCAGCAGTTATTTGGTTGATGTGCGCCTCAGGAGATGTGCCTGGTGCTATACTCACCCCAAGATCTTTTTCCTTGTTTGAGGTTTGTAGTCTCTGGACCCCTAGACTGTACTCCGTCTGCGGTCTTCTTTGCCCTTCCCCAATCTTCATGACTTTGCACTTGGTGGGGTTGAACTCCAGGAGCCAATTGCTGGACTAGGCTTGCAGCCTGTCCAGATCCCTTTATAGTTCTGCCTGGTCCTCGTCAGATTGAATTCTTCTCATCAACTTCACATCATCTGCAAAGAGGGACACTTCGGAGTCTATACCTTCCGTCATGTCGTTCACAAATACCAGAAACAGCACCGGTCCTAGGACTGACCCCTGTGGAACCCCGCTCGCCACAGGCGCCCACTCTGACACCTCGCCACGTACCATGACTCGCTGCTGTCTTCCTGACAGGTATTCCCTGATCCATTGTTAGTGCCTTCCCTGTTACCCCTGCCTGGTCCTCCAGCTTCTGCACTAATCTCTTGTGTGGAACTGTGTCAAACGCCTTCTTACAGTCCAAGAAGATGCAATCTACCCACCCCTCTCTCTCTTGTCTTACTGCTGTCACCCTGTCGTAGAACTCCAGTAGGTTTGTGACACAGGATTTCCCCTCTCTGAAACCGTGCTGGTTATCGTTGATAAGCTCATTCCATTCTAGGTGCTCCACCACTCTTCTCCTGATAATCTTCTCCATGACCTTGCTTACTATACATGTAAGTGACACTGGTCTGTAGTTTAGTGCTACGTTCCTGTCTCCTTTTTTAAAGGTTGGAACTACATTTGCTGTCTTCCATACCTCAGGTAGTTGCCCTGTTTCGATAGACGTGTTGAAGATTGTTGTTAGTGGTACACATAGCTCCTCTGCTCCCTCTCTCAGGACCCATGGAGACATGTTATCCGGCCCCATCGCCTTTGAGGTATCTAGCTCGCTTAGCAGCCTCTTCACTTCCTCCTCAGTTGTGGGTATTGTGTCCAGCACCTGATGGTGTACCCTACCTCTCCGCCTTTCTGGAGGCCCTTCTGTCTCCTCTGTGAACACCTCTTTGAATCTCATGTTAAGCTCCTCACACACTTCGCGGTCATTTCTTGTGACCTCCCCTCCTTCCTTCCTCAGCCTGATCACCTGATCCTTGACTGTTGTTCTCCTACTGATGTGGCTGTACAGCAGCTTTGGGTCTGATTTGGCTTTCGCTGCTATGTCATTCTCGTACTGTCTTTTGGCCTCCCTTCTGACCTGTGCATATTCATTTCTGGCTCTACGACTGCTCTCCTTATTCTCTTGGGTCCTTTGCCTTCTGTACCTCTTCCATTCCCTGGCACACTTGGTTTTGGCTTCCCTTCACCTTTGGGTGAACCATGGGCTCATCACGGCTTTTACGCTTCTCCTGTTGCCCTTGGGTATAAACTCTCCTCAGCTTCCCTGCCAGCTCTCTGTCCCACTGTGTGTACTCACCTATTTGTGGTTGCAGGGGTCGAGTCATAGCTCCTGGCCCCGCCTCTTCACTGATTGCTACTAGGTCCTCTCTCTCCCTGCTCCATGAGCTTTATCAAACCTCGTCTTAAAACTATGTATGGTTCCTGCCTCCACTACATCGCTTCCTAAACTATTCCACTTCCCGACAACTCTGTGACTGAAGAAATACTTCCTAACATCTCTGTGATTCATCTGGTCTCTAACTTCCTCGTGTCCTCTTGTTGTTGTAGTCCATTTCCTGAACCTTTCTCTCTGTCACTTGTCAATTCCTCTAGTATCTTATAGTTTTATCATGTCTCCTATCTCCTGTCACTGTTCTCGGTCCATTTCTTGACTCCTCGTAGGACTGACTGTGTGTGTGTGTGTGTGTGTGTGGTGTGTGTGTTGTGTGTTTGTGTGTGTGTGTGTGTGTGTGTGTGTGTGAAAGTGTGTTGAGTTACCATTTTGTCCTAGGCACATGTCGATTTGACACTAGGCCTGTTGTATTTGTGTGTGGTGTGTGTGTGTGTAAGAAACACTTCGAAATGTTTCGCCCCGTCGGGAATGAACCCGGCCCTCCGTGCGTGAAGCAGTGTGTGAGTGCTGCCGTGAGGCGTTTTTGTGTGTGTGTGTGTGTGTGTGTGTAATGTGTGTGTGTATGTGTGTGTTTTTATGAAAGTGTGTGTGTGTGTGTTTTAGTGTGTGTGTGTGTGTGTGAGTGTGTGTGTGTGTGTGTGTGTGTGTGTGTGTGTGTGTGTGTGTGAGTGTGTGTGTGTGAAGTCACCTATATATGGTTGCAGGGGTCAAGTCACATCTCCTAGACTGCCTGCCAGGATGTGTGTTTGTCTTCACTCTCTCTGTCTCTGTCTGTCTGTCTCTCTGTCTCTCTGTCTGTCTGTCTCTCTCTCTCTCTATCTCTATCTCTCTCTCTCTCTCTCTCTCTCTCTCTCTTCTCTCTCTCCCTCTCTCCTTTCTCTCTCTCTCCCCTTTTATTGTTATTGTTATTGTTCCTATTTTCTTCCTCTTCAACATTCTTTTGTCAAGATATTTCATCTTTTATTTTTGTTAAAGATTTTTGCATTGTAAAAATGTTTCATCGTTGTTTTATCTTCAAAAGTAAGTTTTTTTTTAAATATACGAGATATCTTTGTACTCTTGTGTGTGTGTGTGTGTGTGTGTGTTTGTGTGTGTGTACTCACCTAGTTGTACTCACCTAGTTGTGGTTGCAGGGGTCGAGACATAGCTCCTGGCCCCGCCTCTTCACTAGCCGCTACTGGGTCACTCTCCCTGCGCCACAAACACCAGAAACAGCACAAGTCCTAGGACTGACCCCTGTGGCACCCCGCTCCCTCTCTCAGGACCCATGGAGAAATGTTGTCCGGCCCCATCGCCTTTGAGGTATCTAGCTCGCTTAGTAGCCTCTTCACTTCCTTTTCAGTTGTGTGTATCGTGTCCAGCACCTGATGGTGTACCCTACGTCTCCTCCTTTCTGGAGGCCCTTCTATTTCCTCTGTGAACTCCTCTTTGAATCTCATGTTGAGCTCCTCACACACTTCGTGGTCATTTCTTGTGACCTCCCCTCCTTCCTTCCTCAGCCTGATCACCTGGTCCTTGACTGTTGTTCTCCTCCTGATGTGGCTGTACAACAGCTTTGGGTCAGATTTTGCTTTCGTTGCTATGTCATTTTCGTGTGTGTGTGTGTGTGTGTGTGTGTGTGTGTGTGTGTGTGTGTGCGTGAAGTCACCTATATATGGTTGCAAGGGTCAAGTCTCGGCTCCTGGACTACCTGCCAGGATGTGTGTTTGTCTTCATTCGCTCTCTCTCCTTCCCTCCCTCCCTCCCACATTCTCTCTTTCTCTGTCTCTGTCTGTCTGTCTCCTCTTTCCCTTTCTTTCCATTCTCGCTTCCACAGCTGGAAGTTCACACACACACACCACACACACACACACACACACACACACACACACACACACACTCACACCCTCACACAAACACACACACACACACACACACACACACACACACACACGTACATACACACACACACACACAGTGTTGGAGAGGAAACTTAAGATATGGTACACCAACGCTGATGAAATAACGAATAAGTAGGAAGAGTGGCATGAAAGAGTCAAAGAGGCATCACCGGACATCATAGCCTCACAGAAACCAACTCACAGGAATGATAAAGATGCCATAATTCAAGAGGATATCAGATCCTGAGGAAAACAAAGGGAACAGAGGGTGAAGAAGAAGAAAAGGGGAGAGAACGGGGGGAGAGAAGAGGAAGAAAGAGACTTTATAATGGGAACAGCAGGAGGCCAAAGGAAGAGTATGATGAGAGTAATAGAGCGATGGTTGACATACTGGCTGAAGTGGTCAGAAGGGCTCATGCGCAGGGCAAAGCTGCTGATTATGGGTGACTTCAGTCACAAGGAAATCGACTGGGAGAACCTGGAGCCACATGGGGGCCCAGAAACGTGAAGGGCTAAGATGATGGAGGTGGTACCGGAAAACTTCATGTACCAACACGTAAGGGACACTAACAGAGAGAGAGGAGAGGATGAACCAGCAAGACTGGACCTAGTATTCACCTTGAGTAGTGCAGATATTGAGGACATCACATATGAAAGACCCCTCGGGGCCAGTGACCACGTGGTTCTAAGCTTCGAATACATAGTAGAGTTACAAGTGGATGGGGAAGCAGGAAGGGAAAGACGAATGAAGCCAAACTACAAGAGAGGGGACTACACAGGCATGAAGAATTTCCTGCACGGGGTTCAGTGTGTCAGAGAACTGGCAGGGAAGTAGTAAATGAGATGATGGAATATGTGACAACAATATGCAAGGAAGCTCAGGAGAGGTTTGTACCCAAGGTACAGGATGAGCCCGTGGTTCACCCAAAGGTGTAGAGAGATCAAAACCAAGTGTGCTAGAGAATGGAAGAAGTATAGAAGCCAAAGAACCCAGGATAATAAGGAGAGCAGTCGTAGAGCCAGAAATGAATATGCAAAGGTAAGAAGGGAGGCCTAATGACAATACGAAAATGACATTGCAGCGAAAGCAAATCTGACCCAAGCTGTTGTACAGCCACATCAGGAGGAAAACAACAGTCAAGGACCAGGTGATCAGGCTGAGGAAGGAAGGAGGGGAGGTCACAAGAAACGACCGCAAAGTATGTGAGGAACTCAACATGAGATTCAAAGAAGTGTTCACAGAGGAGACAGAAGGGACTCCAGAAAGACGGAGAGGTGGGGTACACCACCAAGTGCTGGACACAATACATCCAACCGAGGAAGAAGTGAAGAGGCTGCTGAGTGAGCTAGATACCTCAAAGGTGATGGGGCCGGACAACATCTCTCCATGGGTCCTGAGAGAGGAGCAGAGGCGCTATGTGTACCACTAACAACAATCTTCAAGACATCTTTCAAAACAGGGCGACTACCTGAGGTATGGAAGACAGCAAATGTAGTCCCAATTTTTAAAAAAAGGAGACAGACACGAAGCATTAAACTACAGACCAGTGTCACTGACATGTATAGTATGCAAAGTCTTGGAGAAGATTATCAGGAGAAGAGTGGTGGAGCACCTAGAAAGGAATGAGCTTATCATCGACAGCCAACACGGGTTCAGGGACGGGTGGTGTGGGTAGATTGCATTTTCTTGGACTGTAAGAAGGCGTTTGACACTTTTCCACATAAGAGATTAGTGCAAAAGCTGGAGGACCAGACAGGTATAACAGGGAAGGCGCTACAATTGATCAGGGAATACCTGTCAGGAAGACACAGCGAGTCATGGTACGTGGCGAGGTGTCAGAGTGGGCGCCTGTAACGAGGGGGTGCCACAGGGGTCAGTCCTAGGACTAGTGCTGTTTCTGGTATTTGTGAACGACATGACAGAAGGAATAGCCTCCGAAGTGTCCCTGTTTGCAGATGATGTGAAGTTGATGAGAAGAATTCAATCGGACGAGGACCAGGCAGAACTACGAAGGGATCTGGACAGGCTGCAAGCCTGGTCCAGCAATTGGCTTCTGGAGTTCAACCCCACCAAGTGTAAAGTCATGAAAATTGGGGAAGGACAAAAGAAGACAGCAGACGGAGTACAGTCTAGGGGGCCAGAGACTACAAACCTCACTCAAGGAAAAGTATCTTGGGGTGAGTATAACACCAGGCAAATCTCCTGAGGCGCACATACACCAAATAACTGCTGCAGCATACGGGCGCCTAGCAAACCTAAGAACTGCATTCCGACATCTTAATAAGGAATCGCTGAGGACTCTAGTATACCGTGTACGTTAGGCCTATATTATAGTATGCAGCACCAGTTTGGAGCCCACAAATAGCCAAGCACGTAAGGAAACTAGAGAAATTGCAAAGGTTTGCAACAAGACTAGTCCCGGAGCTAAGGGGTATGTCCTACGAAGAGAGGTTAAGGGAAATGAACCTGACGACACTGGAGGACAGGAGAGATAGGGGGATATGATAACGACACATAAAATACTGAGTTGAATAGTCTGAGAAGTGATGTGGTGGAGGCAGGATCCATACATAGCTTTAAGAAGATGTATGATAAAGCTCATGGAGCAGGAAGAGTGACCTAGTAGCGACCAGTGAAGAGGCGGGGCAGGAACTGTGTCTCGACCCCTGCAACCTCAATTAGGTGAGTACACACACTCATGGATTTATCCAACCTATTTTAAAATTACACAACGTCTTAGCTTCTATGACGGTACTGGGAGTTTGTTTCACTATTATAATAATAATATATATATATATATATATATATATATATATATATATATATATATATATATATATATATATATATATATATATATGTATATATAAAACACTGCGACCAGCCAAGGACTCGAACCCATGTCGTTTTTGGCCCGTCTCATGGTGAGCGAAAAATTACATGACGCTCTAACCCACAGGGCCACCAAATCCAACAATATAGAAAATATCACAATAAAACACATAATTGAGTGTAATCCTCTTAAGTGTTCCTCACACTGCTGTGTAATCCTCTTAAGTGTTCCTCACACTGCAGTGTAATGCTCTTAAGTGTTCCTCACACTGCAGTGTAATCCTCTTAAGTGTTCCTCACACTGCAGTATAATCCTCTTAAGTGTTCCTCACACTGCAATGTAATCGTCTTAAGTGTTCCTCACACTGCAGTGTAATCCTCTTAAGTGTTCTTCACACTGCTGTGTAATCCTCTTAAGTGTTCCTCACACTGCAGTGTAATGCTCTTAAGTGTTCCTCACACTGCAGTGTAATCCTCTTAAGTGTTCCTCACACTGCAGTATAATCCTCTTAAGTGTTCCTCACACTGCAATGTAATCGTCTTAAGTGTTCCTCACACTGCAGTGTAATCCTCTTAAGTGTTCCTCACACTGCAGTGTAATGCTCTTAAGTGTTCCTCACACTGCAGTGTAATCCTCTTAAGTGTTCCTCACACTGCAGTATAATCCTCTTAAGTGTTCCTCACACTGCACTGTAATCGTCTTAAGTGTTCCTCACACTGCAGTGTAATCCTCTTAAGTGTTCCTCACACTGCAGTGTAATCCTCTTAAGTGTTCCTCACACTGCAATGTAATCCTCTTAAGTGTTCCTCACACTGCAATGTAATCCTCTTAAGTGTTCCTTACACTGCAGTGTAATCCTCTTAAGTGTTCCTCACACTGCAGTGTAATCCTCTTAAGTGTTCAAGTCTCTGCCAAAGAATTACTTTTTTTCCTTCAAGTGGCTGGAGTTTCTTTAAATAATGACTTAACACCTCTCAAAGTGTGTGTGTGTGTGTGTGTGTGTGTGTGTGTATGTGTGTGTGTGTGTGTGTGTGTGTGTACTCACCTAATTGTACTCACCTAATTGTGGTTGCAGGGGTCGAGACTCTGCTCCTGGCCCCGCCTCTGCGCTGCCCGCTACTGGGTATCTGCTCTCCCTGCTCGATGAGCTTTATCATACCTCGTCTTAAAACTGTGTATGGTTCCTGCCTCCACTATGTCTTTCTCTAGACTATTCCACTTCCTGACTACTCTGTGGCTGAAGAAATGTTTCCTAACATCCCTTTGACTCATCTGAGTCTTCAGCTTCCAGTTGTGTCCCCTTGTTTCTGTGTTCCCTCTCTGGAACATCCTGTCACTGTCTACCTTGTCGATTCCCCGCAGTATTTTGTATGTCGTTATCATGTCTCCTCTGACCCTTCTTTCCTCCAGTGTTGTTAGTCCTATTTCCCTCAACCTTTCTTCATAGGACAGACCATGACAGGCCATGTGTGTGTGTATGTGTGTGTGTATGTATGTGTGTGTGTGTTTGTGTGTGTATGTGTATGTGTGTGTGTGTGTACTCACCTAATTGTACTCACCTAATTGTGGTTGCAGGGGTCGAGACTCAGCTAATTCCTTCCTTCCTCCATTCATTCATTCACTCATGCGTTCTTTCTGTAACTTGTGTGTGTGTGTGTGTGTGTGTGTGTGTGTGTGTGTGTGTGTGTGTGTGTGTGTGTGTGTGTGTGTGTGTGTGTGTGTGTGTGTGTGTGTGTGTGTGTGTGTGGTTGGTTTCGATAGCAAGAATTCACTCAAGGAGAAAATGTTGGATACAGTAATTTTACGGGCGGGTGGAGAGAGAGAGAGAGAGAGAGAGAGAGAGAGAGAGAGAGAGAGAGAGAGAGGGTGACCAGTTCACAGGAGGAAGGGGGGTGGGGGACTGGGGGGTTTACGAGGTCACGCAAGAAACTTCGAAAAGTAACGTCACTTTCCCAGCGGCGAATGTGTCGAAAGCACGCGATGCTTCCTTCCTCCTGTCATGCCTTCCTTCCTCCTGTCATGCCTTCCTTCCTCCTGTCATGCCTTCCTTCCTCCTGTCATGCCTTCCTTCCTCCTGTCATGCCTTCCTTCCTCCTGTCATGCCTTCCTTCCTCCTGTCATGCCTTCCTTCCTCCTGTCATGCCTTCCTTCCTCCTGTCATGCCTTCCTTCCTCCTGTCTGCCTTCTTCCTCCTGTCATGCTTCCTTCCTCCTGTCATGCCTTCCTTCCTCCTGTCATGCCTTCCTTCCTCCTGTCATGCCTTCCTTCCTCCTGTCATGCCTTCCTTCCTCCTGTCATGCCTTCCTTCCTCCTGTCATGCCTTCCTTCCTCCTGTCATGCCTTCCTTCCTCCTGTCATGCCTTCTTCCTCCTGTCATGCCTTCCTTCCTCCTGTCATGCCTTCCTTCCTCCTGTCATGCCTTCCTTCCTCCTGTCATGCCTTCCTTCCTCCTGTCATGCCTTTCCTTCCTCCTGTCATGCCTTCCTTCCTCCTGTCATGCCTTCCTTCCTCCTGTCATGCCTTCCTTCCTCCTGTCATGCCTTCTTCCTCCTGTCATGCCTTCCTTCCTCCTGTCATGCCTTCCTTCCTCCTGTCATGCCTTCCTTCCTCCTGTCATGCCTTCCTTCCTTGTCATGCCTTCCTTCCTCCTGTCATGCCTTTCCTTCCTCCTGTCTGCCTTCCTTCCTCCTGTCATGCCTTCCTTCCTCCTGTCATGCCTTCCTTCCTCCTGTCATGTTCCTTCCTCCTGTCATTCCTTCCTTCCTCCTGTCATGCCTTCCTTCCTCCTGTCATGCCTTCCTTCCTCCTGTCATGCCTTTCCTTCCTCCTGTCATGCCTTCCTTCCTCCTGTCATGCCTTCCTTCCTCCTGTCATGCCTTCCTTCCTCCTGTCATGCTCTTCCTTCCTCCTGTCATGCCTTCCTTCCTCCTGTCATGCCTTCCTTCCTCCTGTCATGCCTTCCTTCCTCCTGTCATGCCTTCCTTCCTCCTGTCATGCCTTCCTTCCTTTTCCTTTCCTGTCATGCCTTCCTTCCTCCTGTCATGCCTTCCTTCCTCCTGTCATGCCTTCCTTCCTCCTGTCATGCTTCCTTCCTCCTGTCATGCCTTCCTTCCTCCTGTCTGCCTTCCTTCCTCCTGTCATGCCTTCCTTCCTCCTGTCATGCCTTCCTTCCTCTGTCATGCCTTCCTTCCTCCTGTCATGCCTTCCTTCCTCCTGTCATGCCTTCCTTCCTCCTGTCATGCCTTCCTTCCTCCTGCATGCCTTCCTTCCTCCTGTCATGCCTTTTCTCCTTCCTCCTGTCATGCCTTCTTCCTTCCTCCTGTCATGCCCTTTCCTTCCTCCTGTCATGCCTCTTCTCTTTTCCTCCTGTCATGCCTTCCTTCCTCCTGTCGTGCCTTCCTTCCTCCTGTCATGCCTTCCTTCCTCCTGTCATGCCTTCCTTCCTCCTGTCATGCCTTCCTTCCTCCTGTCATGCTTCCTTCCTTTCCTCCTGTCATGCCTTCCTTCCTCCTGTCATGCCTTCCTTCCTCCTGTCATGCCTCCTTCCTCGTCATCTTCTTCCTCCTGTCATGCCTTCCTTCCTCCTGTCATGCCTTCCTTCCTCCTGTCATGCCTTCCTTCCTCCTGTCATGCCTTCCTTCCTCCTGTCATGCCTTCCTTCCTCCTGTCATGCCTTCCTTCCTCCTGTCATGCCTTCCTTCCTCCTGTCATGCCTTCCTTCCTCCTGTCATGCCTTCCTTCCTCCTGTCATGCCTTCCTTCCTCCTGTCATGCCTTCCTTCCTCCTGTCATGCCTTCCTTCCTCCTGTCATCCCTTCCTTCTCTTCTCTTCCTCTTCATGCCTTCCTTCCTCCTGCATGCCTTCCTTCCTCCTGTCATGCCTTCCTTCCTCCTGTCATGCCTTCCTTCCTCCTGTCATGCCTTCCTTCCTCCTGTCATGCCTTCCTTCCTCCTGTCATTCCTTCCTTCCTCCTGTCATGCCTTCCTTCCTCCTGTCATTCCTTCCTTCCTCCTGGCATGCCTTCCTTCCTCCTGTCATGCCTTCCTTCCTCCTGCATGCCTTCCTTCCTCCTGTCATGCCTTCCTCACTTTTCCTCCTGTCATGCCTTCTTCCTCCTGTCATGCCTTCCTTCCTCCTGCATGCCTTCCTTCCTCCTGTCATGCCTTCCTTCCTCCTGTCATGCCTTCCTTCCTCCTGTCATGCCTTCCTTCCTCCTGTCATGCCTTCCTTCCTCCTGTCATGCCTTCCTTCCTCCTGTCATGCCTTCCTTCCTCCTGTCATGCCTTCCTTCCTCCTGTCATAGCGTTACATACAGAGGACACAAAGAGGAAAACCGGAATTGCTGAAGTCTCAAAATTGAAAGTCGAACCGCATATGACATCAAAGGTAAACCTTAAAAATTCTTTTTTTCAAATACGTCAAGAGGAAAAAAAAACAGTAAAGGCAATGATAGGACCTTAAACTAGCGATAACGAGAGGGAAAGATAATAAAAAATCACCAACCAGCAATGTTTCCTTCCCTCAGCTTCCGCAGTAAATTCATCCTTACCTCCCTCAGTGCCACATAGTCTAACAACTCAGTTTGAGTCGTAATATACGACTGTAGATGAGTAAACACTATGATGCATCAGCCATGACAAGTGATTCTTAAAACTCGCCGGCACACTCCTGTGGATTGTTTGTTGTCGTGTTGTTACAAGAGCAATAATAGATGTGGTTTCTACACTCCACTCGTTCTGTGGTTTGTTTGTTGTCTTGTTGTTACAACAGCAATAATAGATGTGGTTTCTACACTCCACTCGTTTTGTGGTTTGTTTGTTGTCGTGTTGTTACGACAACAGCAACATAGATATCGTGTCTATACTCCACTCGTTCTGTGGTTTGTTTGTTGTCTTGTTGTTACAACAGCAATAATAGATGTGGTTTCTACACTCCACTCGTTCTGTGGTTTGTTTGTTGTCGCTTTGTTACGATTTCGTGAGTCATGGTGACAACATATAAAGATGTGGTCTCTATACTCAACACAGCCTCTGAGTTCGTTGTTACAGCTGAAGACGACACCGACGTTACCGACAAGCAAAAGCTGCTTTCAGAGCAAGATACTCTGACGAAGTCTTAACGACCTTAACATCCTTGACCTGTTAAAATACTTAAACCTGTTAAAATACCTGTTACAAATACTTATGGAGACTGGACATGAAGTCAAGCGGACCTAATGAAATATCTATCACATTTATGAAAGAAAGCCGATAAAAAAATCTCTTATCCACTCACTGCAATATTGAACACATCTTTAAATAAAAAAGATAAGGTGCCAATAGACTAGAAACTGGAAAATGTTGTCATTCTAATAAAAAAAAGGGACAAGACTTATGCCCTTAACTCTCCTGCCATCAGCTTTACGTTCATTTTAGATAAACAAAAGAACACTATTATTAGGGGGAATAATAACCCAATAACTGGAAACATGCAAGTATTTCTCAACGAAAGATCATGCCTGACTATCTTACTCGAATTTTTCAATTATGTTTACAAGAACTGGGGTGAATAAATCTCAACAGATATAATGCATCTAAATTTTCAGAAGGCAGTCCTTGAGATGCCCAGTCGAAGATTGACGACGAAAATAAAAGTAAATAGAAGACACCCTTGATGCCTGGGTAAGTGACTGTACGTTGAAGTGTCTGAGTGGCTAGACGTACAGAGTGGAGTTCCCCAAGGATACCTTCTTGGACCAGTCATCTTCACAATGTTCGTAAATGATCTCGAGGGAAGGATAACACAGGAAAACTTGCTGATGACACCAAATTGATGAAACATGTAGCATCCAAACCTCATTGTGGACACCCAAGGCCTCTGTTCTTTCCCCATGTACTCTCTCTCTCTCTCTCTCTCTCTCTCTCTCTCTCTCTCTCTCTCTCTCCCCTACCTGACTCCTTTTCCTTCCTTAAATTACAAGTTCTTGTGTGTTATCATCTGGACGAACACTCAGCAACAATAACAGAATGTGGAAGTAAGGGTTGTTGCTGTTGTTGTTGTAGGTGGTGGTAGTGGTCTTGTTGCTGTTGTTGTTGTAGGTGGTGGTAGTGGTCTTGTTGCTGTTGTTGTTGTAGGTGGTGGTAGTGGTCTTGTTGCTGTTGTTGTTGTAGGTGGTGGTAGTGGTCTTGTTGCTGTTGTTGTTGTAGGTGGTGGTAGTGGTCTTGTTGCTGTTGTTGTTGTAGGTGGTAGTAGTGGTCTTGTTGCTGTTGTTGTTGTAGGTGGTGGTAGTGGTCTTGTTGCTGTTGTTGTTGTAGGTGGTGGTAGTGGTCTTGTTGCTGTTGTTGTTGTAGGTGGTGGTAGTGGTCTTGTTGCTGTTGTTGTTGTAGGTGGTGGTAGTGGTCTTGTTGCTGTTGTTGTTGTAGGTGGTAGTAGTGGTCTTGTTGCTGTTGTTGTTGTAGGTGGTGGTAGTGGTCTTGTTGCTGTTGTTGTTGTAGGTGGTGGTAGTGGTCTTGTTGCTGTTGTTGTTGTAGGTGGTGGTAGTGGTCTTGTTGCTGTTGTTGTTGTAGGTGGTGGTAGTGGTCTTGTTGCTGTTGTTGTTGTAGGTGGTGGTAGTGGTCTTGTTGCTGTTGTTGTTGAAGGTGGTGGTAGTGGTCTTGTTGCTGTTGTTGTTGTAGGTGGTGGTAGTGGTCTTGTTGCTGTTTTTGTTTGTAGTTGTCTTGTTGTTTCTGTTCTCCTTATCATCCTTTTCCCACTCTTACTCTAAATCCCATTCCTACTTCACCCCTTCCTGTACCACTCCAATCCCATTTTCTGCAGTTACATCCTCCTACTCTTTCTCTCTCCTTCCTTCCTTCCTTCCTTCCTTCCTTCCTTCCTTCCTTCCTTCCTTCCTTCCTTCCCTCCCTCCTTCCCGTTACCCTCATTCTCATTCTCCTCTTCTATCCTCCCTCCTCCATTTTTCAACCCTTCCCCTTTACCCTATCCTTCCCTCCTCGAGCCCCCCCCCTCCCTTTCCTTCTCTCTCTCAGTTTATTAATACATGAGATTAAAAATTATTAAAATACTTAAGTAAAAACAAAATAACAACTTCCAACAATTTACTGAGGAAACGAACAAGTTCGTGATATCCAGTGACAACAACTTAACAAGAACATGAAGCTCAGAGCCACATATACCGAAGCTGAAGAATCGTATCGTAGACGGTATACAATACCAACAATTCGTGCTGCAAGACGTTCGTGCAGCACCCTGGTATCTTAGGTATAAAGACACCTAAAAGTTGCACGTGTGCCTCGCTCATCACGAGCGAAGAAGACATTGCAGTGGCTATCTTCAGTGATCAAATTTATATTTGAGAATATCTGAATGTCACGCGATAACTTATACGAGAAGGTTTAACTCATGGCTCAGTGTATCACTCAAGAACCAAGTTAAAGTCGCTACAAGTCGGACCACTTCGCAGTCGACTGACACACAAACAAAAAGGCAAGAAACTCTGTCCTGGATGCGGCAAGAAAGAACACAAGTTCGGAGACTGTCTAAGAGTCTCAGACAGACCACCAAACTTTATTATGTAAAATACCCCAAAAAAAAAAACTTATCCACATAAAAGAGAAACGAAAACGTCCAGAGCCAACACAAATACTACAGCAGTGGCCAGAGTGAAGGTGAACTCACCAGAACACTACAAGAGTAATGCAACATGCACTCTCAACACTGACACTGGAGTCAACAGTCATGATAGAAGGAAAAGGATTTACACCATATAGAGTTTGAGCTGGTATAATACTCGCCTACCTCAATAATGCAGCATCAGTTAAGGCTTCAACCTTAAACAGTTAAAGGGACAGTAATTAAGGTCTCAGTCTTAAAAAATACAAAGAACATGAGTTAAGGTCTGTCTTAAAGAAGACAAGGAACATGATTTAAGGTGTCAGTCTTAAAGAATACAAGGAACATGATTTAAGGTGTCAGTCTTAAAGAAGACAAGGAACATGATTTAAGGTGTCAGTCTTAAAGAATACAAGGAACATGATTTAAGGTGTCAGTCTTAAAGAAGACAAGGAACATGATTTAAGGTGTCAGTCTTAAAGAATACAAGGAACATGATTTAAGGTGTCAGTCTTAAAGAAGACAAGGAACATGATTTAAGGTGTCAGTCTTAAAGAATACAAGGAACATGATTTAAGGTGTCAGTCTTAAAGAAGACAAGGAACATGATTTAAGGTGTCAGTCTTAAAGAAGACAAGGAACATGAGTCCAAGCCTCAGTACCTCAACTTATCAAGACAGTCACTAATAATGGTCTGAATCTCTTGACCTGAAGCCTTAACGCACACGAAAATTCATGCTAATGAGACCAAGTATTATGTATAATTATCTTCCTTAATGAGAAGACCATTAGCAGGGTAATCATCACTGCTTCTTTCTCTCTCTTCCTCTCTCTCTCTCTCTCTCTCTCTCTCTCTCTCTCTCTCTCTCTCTCTCTCTCTCTCTCTCTCTCTCTCTCTCTCTCTCTCTCTCCTTCTCTCCCTGGCTTGTCTGATCCTCCTGTCTCTACCTGTTTCTCCTAAACTTCCATTATCCTCGCCTCCTCTTCATCATGTTTCTTTCAGCCTCTTCAGTCCTCTTCTACCCGCCTTGTCCTCTTTTCTCTCACCCTTCCTACACTGCCATAGTCATCATCTTTCTCTTTTATCTCTTCTTGATAACTCTTTCTTCTTCTTTTTTGATCATCCCTGCCACCTTCTAGAGTAGTTTTTTATTTTTATTTCGTTTAATGCCGTCAGTCTAGTCCGTATTGATGATGATGATGATGATGATGATGATAAAATATCAGTTTCATTTTAGTGGTTTTGAATGGCATGGGTTTGGGCATCCAGCAGTCCCGTGAGATCATTTCTGGTGAGGGTGAGTTATTATTTAGAGCTTTGAGGTGCTGTTGGAGTGCTAACAAGGTGGTAACTATGATTCAGGGAGACAGGTTAGTGACACTTACACTCTGGAGGTGGAGAGTGCAGTGACTGTACTCTGAAATGTGGTCCAGCTGTTGTTTAGTGAACACTGATCAATTCACTGCATCCTCTCTCATCTCTCTCACTGCCTCCTGCCTCATATCTCTCACTGTCTTCTCTCATCTCTCTGGCTTCTCCGTCTTCCTCACTCCTTCCTCATTCCTCCCTTCCCTTCCCCGTCAAACACTCTCTTCACCCCACCGTAAGGCCTTTCTCCTCCTCCCCTCACTCCTCTTCCTATCCACCTCTCCCCATCACCCCTTCCCCTCCTTCAGTCCCCCCTCCCTTCACCATCCACCATGATCGTTAATAATGAGAGCAACGGGGAGAACACAGAGCCTGGGGAAAGTGTCGACAGTGACATAGACACGTTAATCCCCCTGATGGGACAACCTAGCCGGTAACGGCTTGAAGGACAGTCTCGCACGGGGATAGACAGAAGGGTAGACAGGTTAGGGACTAAGGGAAGATAGAAGGGAGGAGGAGGAGGTGGGGGAGGAAGAACCGGGAGGATTGGAGCAGTAGGGAGGGTTAGAGAGGATAAGCTTGCGGACAGAAACAGAAGTAATTACTGGGATGAAGCTCTGTGTGTGTGTGTGTGTGTACTCACCTATTTGTGGTTGCAAGGGTCGTTTCTCAGCTTCTGGCCCACTCCCAACTTGCAGCTTGCCACATTCGCTCCCTCCTATTCTCGTGGACAATATCGTACCTCTTCTTAACACTATGTATGGAGTCTACTTCCACCACTTCCTCATACAAAACATTTCACTTCCCGACCACGCTGAGGCTGAAGAAATGCTTCCTGACATCCCTGTGACTCATCTGTGTCTTTAGCTTCCAGCTGTGTCCCCGACTACCTGTTTCTCGCCTCTCTCTCTCTGGTAGCCTATAAATTCCCATGAGGATTTTGTATGTTGTTATCATGTCTTCCTCTGGTCTTTTGTCCTCTAATGTCTTTAGATCCCATTCCATTAGCCTTTCCTTGTAGCTCATGACCCTTGGCTCAGGAACAAGCCTTGTTGAATATTTTTGCACTTTCTCCAGTTTTTTAACATGCCTTTTCAGGTGTGGGTTCCACACTGGTGCCCCGTACTCCAAGATGGGCCTGACGTATGTTGTATAGAAAGCCTGGAAAGACTCTGTGTTGAGATTCCTGAAGGCTACTCTTAGATTTGCCAGACGTACATTAGTTCCAGAAGTTACTCAGCTGCTGTGAGCCTCTGGCGTTGTACTGGACACTGTGCTCACCTTCACGTGTTTATCTTTGAGTGAAGTCTGCAGCTTCTATAACCCCCCCCCTAGTGTATACTCCGTTTCCGGTGTTCTTGCTCCTTCTCCAATCTTCAAGATATTTTGCATTTACCGGGGTTGAATCAAGCAGCCATTAATTTGACCAATCTTATAGTTTGTCCGAATCCCTTTGGTGTTTTTCCTTGTTTTCATCTGTTTACTTCATCAGCAAATAGAGATATAGCTGAATGAATCACACACACACACACACACACACACACACACACACACACACACACACACACACACACACACACACACAACACCCCACATACCACTCACACACAAACACAAACACATACACACACACGTTCTGTGTCAATAAGGAGAAGCCAACTTGGAATTTCAATTGGTCTCTCAACAAAAGCTTTTTTAAATCTAACTGTGAATACACGATGGAAAGGTTCCATGATGCGCCATTGTCATCCATAACTAGAGTGACTTTGACCACCATACTCATGTTTTTTTTACTGGAGAGAAGCCATACTAGGTACTACCTGTGTGTGTGTGTACTCACCTAATTGTACTCACCTAATTGTGGTTGCAGGAGTCGAGACTCAGCTCCTGGCCTCGCCTCTTCACTGATCGCTACTGGGTCCCTTCTCTCCTGCTCCATGAGCTTTATCATACCTCGTCTTAAAGCTATGTATGGTTCCTGCCTCCACTACATCACTTGCTAGACTATTCCACTTCCTGACTACTCTATGGCTGAAGAAATACTTCCTAACATCCCTTTGACTCATCTGAGTCTTCAACTTCCAATTGTGACCCCTTGTTTCTGTGTCCCCTCTCTGAAACATCCTGTCTCTAACCACCTTGTCTATTCCCAGCAGTATTTTGTATGTCGTTATCATGTCTCCCCTAATCCTCCTGTCCTCTAGTGTTGTCAGTCCGATTTCCCTCAACCTTTCTTCGTAGGACATTCCTCTTAGCTCTGAAACTAACCTTGTCGCAAACCTTTGCACTTTCTCTAATTTCTTGACGTGCTTTACCAGGTATGGGTTCCAAACTGGTGCTGCATACTCTAGTATGGCCCTGACGTACACGGTGTACAGTGCCTTGAACGATTCCTTACTAAGGTATCGGAACGCTATTCTCAGGTTTGCCAGGCGCCCGTATGCTGCAGCAGTTATCTGGTTGATGTGTGCTTCCGGAGACGTGCTTGGTGTTATACTCACCCGAAGATCTTTTTCCTTGAGCGAGGTTTGCAGTCTTTGGCCACCTAGCCTATACTCTGTCTGCGGTCTTCTTTGCCCTTCCCCGATCTTCATGACTTTGCATTTGGCGGGGTTAAATTCGAGAAGCCAGTTGCTGGACCAGGTGTCCAACATGTCCAGGTCTCTTTGGAGTCCTGCCTGATCCTCATCTGATTTAATTCTCCTCATTAACTTCACATCATCTGCGAACAGAGACACTTCTGAGTCTATCCCGTCATTCATGTCATTCACATATACCAAGAATAGCACTTGTCTTAGTACTGACCCCTGTGGGACCCCGCTTGTCACAGGCGCCCACTGTGATACCTCATCACGTACCATGACCCGTTCTTGCCTCCCTGTCAGGTATTCTCTGATCCATTGCAGTGACCTTCCTCTTATACATGCCTGATCCTCTAACTTCTGCACTAATCTGTGTGTGTGTGTGTGTGTGTGTGTGTTTACTTACCTAGGTACATTCTTAAGCAATAAAGTACAGTTTGTGCTCTGTTAAATATTTTATAATGGATCTCAAACACCTTGAAATTTTCCAAATTTACGTAGAAACTCATGTATGGATCTGTCCTCCAGAAGGTTTACTAACCGAAGCTAAGCCAGGAAAACCCAGGAAAGCCCAGGATTACTGTGGCTTTTTTCGTATGAGACGCCTTCCGGTTCGATTTCATACTGCCAACCCCAACAGTCAACTAACTCCTAGGTGCTTACATGGTTCTAGGGAAGGGGAGAGAGAACGAAAAATCAGAAACAAGGAAATTGGCTCACTCCTCTCTTCTCATCCAGGAATCGAACCCGGGTTCTGTCGGTTATGATCCCAAGCTCTGAGCTCTATGCTTCCTTCAGTACCTCCTATGTCATTCACTACATTCACACAAGATAAACTATTAGTTATAACCTTCCGTTCTCTCTGTGTCAACTATTTATGCTTCAGACGTCTCGCCCATGTTCTTCCTGGGTCAGTTTGGGTCAATTGAGGGAATAAGATATATAATTTTGTATGCACAATCGACATTTACTGAGAGAGATGTTTCGCCCCCGGTGGCGAAATGTTGTAGAGATTGTGAGGTTGTGTCTAAATTATCATTTCCTGTGTGTGTGTATGTTGTATCTTTGTGTGTCAGTCAAGGTGTGAGATACATCTTCACGATACGTGTCACTTCTTACACTGCCTGAATCAAGATTATTGACGGTGTTCAGTGTCTTGGAGCATTTCTTACACTGCCTGAATCAAGATTACCGAGAGACTGAAACCCGGAGCGTGCGGGAAAGCGGTGTTTTTACACTGTCAGTGCTACACTGACTGCTAAGATGCCTCGTAACACAGTCCATTAATCTCCTGCTCGCTCCCTTCTCCTCCTCCTCCCCCTTCCTCTCCTGCTACTCCTGCCGTTGCTCCTTCTCATTACTCTTTATCTCACCCCCGTCTCTCTCTCTCTCTCTCTCTCTCTCTCTCTCTCTCTCTCTCTCTACGAACCCCTCACCCCCCTGGCCACGCCCCCACAAGCATTAAAACGCTATCATAGCCCTCAATAAGGACACCAACCAAAAAGTTGGTACAATAAGTCTGGCCGCTGACGATAAGGGACCACATTCGTCCACGTCTGACGCACTTTAATAGCTTATTGACATTTCTTAAATTGAGTGGATGTGTCTAGGGTGCTGAGGAGGGGAAGAGGGATGTGGAGACGAGGGAGGGGGGTGTGGATGTAGGGGGAAGGGGAAGTGCTTAGGTGCGAGATGCGAGTGTAAATAGTTAAGCCATGATGGGAATTGGCCCCTTTGTAACACTTTATCTTTATGGGTGAATAAAGACGGTCCAGTGTTGCAAATGTAACTTATTCATCGTCTTGGAGGTATCGTAAAGCATTAACAATATGATAACATTATGGCAAAACTGCCTCCCCTCCCCCACACACACACACTTCCTCTCTCCTTCCCACACCACCTAATTCATCAATATCTCATTCTCTTACCTATTTTAATCTTCTGATTTTCTGTCTCTTCCCCTCTCTCTTCTTCCTTCCTCTCCCTCACTTTTACAAAGTACTTTTACAAAGTTCATTCCTCCTTCACTCCAGAGTTTTTACTCCAGCACCCTACTTTCATTCCTCCTTCACTCCAGAGTCTTTACTCCAGCACCCTACGTTCATTCCTCCATCACTCCAGAGTCTTTCCTTCACATTACAGTCATTACTCCAACATTCCACAGAACTTCCTCCAACACCTTACATTCATTCCTCCATCACTCCACTCTTCCACAATCCCTCAGCCTCACCAGGTCCCTCCAGAACATAACAAGGACACACAGAATAGATAATCAGCGTTCAAGATCAGATGACTGATAGGGAGCTGAGTGGCTGGGACCAGAGAGAGAGCAGGAGAGGAGAATACAAATAATATATATTAGTAGTAAATGACATACAATACCGACAAGATGATGGATAAGATACATGTGTAATACCTGGGCATCTTTTTTCGAAGATGTTTCGCCATCCAGTGGCTTTTTCAGCTCAATACAGAGGTTATTTGAAGGTGTTGAAACTGTAAACAGTAGAAGATGAGGCAATCAGTCCCTCTCAGGCTAGATGAAAGTGTGTATCACCGAAGTGTTGGTGAATCTGAAGCACAGGCAGGAAGATGGTCGCTAATATAGGATTCTGATGAGGTGCAGCAGTTGAAGACATCGTCACCCTGGGGTGGGGCCTACTAATCGAAATAGGTTTTGACCAAGAGTTGAGCCAGTGGATATCCTCTTCACTAAGCTTCCATTTTTACAGAGGATGTCTTCTTTAAAATGTTTGCTAACCACTGGCTCAGGTCTTAGGCATGACTTACTTCCACTAGCGGAGCCCCGCCCACGGTGACGGTTTCTTCAACTGCTGCACCTCATTTGACTCTTACTATAATAGCGACCATCTTCCTGCCTGTGCTTCAGATTCATGAACACTGAGGTGGTGAATACCTTATACTTTCAAAAGACTGATTCACTCGTGTTTTACTATCTCCATTTTCAACATCTTCAAATAACATCTGTATTGAACTGATAAAGTCACTGGCTGGTGAGACGTCTCCATATAAAGATACCTAGGTGTTACATGTGTCTTATTTATAAAATAACATGAGTGTTTATGGGACCACACGGAAATTCAGAAAATTCAGGGACAAAACAAATGAGGATCAACATAGTTTATGGAAACCAAATTCTCAATATGATATGATATATCATCTTCCCAGTGGGATATCACATATTGAGGGAAGTGAAAAATATCAGAATAGCGGAGGGGAGGAAGTGTTTCGTGGTCAGTATTCAATCCAGGTTTTTTTGTGAAAAAAATTAAAACCTCCAGAGACTTCCCAGTTCAAATAAAAGTCTTTGAAGTAGCATGAAGATCACCACAAATAACTGCTGACCATGACAGAGTTGCAATATTAACAACAAGGCTGCTGACAGATACACTATTCAGCAATAATTCTTCTTGTATCTTTGTCATCTATATGTTGTCATCTACTTGGTAGTAGAGGCTATTCTACCAAGAGAAGATACACATCGTAGAGAGGATGACACAGGCTAAAATCAGGAAAGGCAACATTCCTAATACTTGGAAACTTGAGTCTCGGGAAAAAGAGACTGAGAAAGTTGAAGCCTTCGTTAGATACCGGAAGCTTGAAGAGCAAAGATGCTAGAGTCAGAGGTGACTTAAAACCAGTATAAGCAGCATCCCGTATCAACATATAATGGAGCTCACAAGAATGAGGTGTGTTGATGACCCTGCCATACCAAACCTTACAGCCTTTCTAAGTGAATCAGACATGTGAAGGGATTAGCCATGAAGCCCCCTCAGGCATACACTGAGTGTTCACATTGAACGCATCATAAATGAAGGCCAAACAAATGAAAAGAGAGGATATGAGACAAAGAAGCAAGCACAGAGATGAGATGACTACGAGAAGGTTAGAAATGTTCAGTGTCCCAAAGGCTTGATCGATGTATTCTGTGAACTGACCCCACAAGCCAGACGTTGCTGGGAAGTTAGTCAAAAATTTCCTGTAGGTAAACGTAGGAGCCTGTTAGTAAAGTCAACCCCTCAGGATACAACACTGCAAAACCGAGAAATCATCAGATTTACTAAAAGCCGAAAAAGAGGGAATAATGCAGAAGTATTCCCACACAGTGTAAACAAGACACACAATTCGGGTTATGGTATTTTAGTGTGAAGACGTTCCGCAATAAAATGCCATTACCCGTATTGTGTGTCTCGTTTACGTCGAGAGACAGACACACAATTCAAGAACAACACAAGCAGTGCGGGATATGAGGGGAAAAAATTGTTCACAGTAACACCAAGAGAACAGAGGAAGATCTGGTATGGAAGAAAGAGAGAAAATGACTAATTCTCTGACATCGAAGTGTTTAAACAAACACACAAGTTTATACGTCATGTGTCCATGTGTATAACAGCTCAATAAATCAATATGTACGTATCATTTATAATATACATAACAATACACAACACTTCCCTTTCTGGAGTAGAATCCAAACTCACGAAGAATTATTTTCCCCCAAAAGAATGTTGTAACCTTAATCGTGTTAGCAGGGATGGCAGCGTGTGAAGGAGGTCATCATTCCCGTGTTAGCAGGGATGGCAGCGTGTGAAGGAGGTCATCATTCCCGTGTTAGCAGGGATGGCAGCGTGTGAAGGAGGTCATCATTCCCGTGTTAGCAGGGATGGCAGCGTGTGAAGGAGGTCATCATTCCCGTGTTAGCAGGGATGACAGCGTGTGAAGGAGGTCATCATTCCGTGTTAGCAGGGATGACAGCGTGTGAAGGAGGTCATCATTCCGTGTTAGCAGGGATGGCAGCGTGTGAAGGAGGTCATCATTCCCGTGTTAGCAGGATGGCAGCGTGTGAAGGAGGTCATCATTCCCGTGTTAGCAGGGATGGCAGCGTGTGAAGGAGGTCATCATTCCCGTGTTAGCAGGGATGACAGCGTGTGAAGGAGGTCATCATTCCCGTGTTAGCAGGGATGACAGCGTGTGAAGGAGGTCATCATTCCGTGTTAGCAGGGATGGCAGCGTGTGAAGGAGGTCATCATTCCCGTGTTAGCAGGGATGGCAGCGTGTGAAGGAGGTCATCATTCCCGTGTTAGCAGGGATGGCAGCGTGTGAAGGAGGTCATCATTCCCGTGTTAGCAGGGATGGCAGCGTGTGAAGGAGGTCATCATTCCCGTGTTAGCAGGGATGGCAGCGTGTGGAGTAGGTCATCATTCCCGTGTTAGCAGGGATGGCAGCGTGTGAAGGAGGTCATCATTCCCGTGTTAGCAGGGATGGCAGCGTGTGAAGGAGGTCATCATTCCCGTGTTAGCAGGGATAGCAGCGTGTGAAGGAGGTCATCATTCCCGTGTTAGCAAGGATGGCAGCGTGTGAAGGAGGTCATCATTCTCGTGTTAGCAGGGATGGCAGCGTGTGAAGGAGGTCATCATTCTCGTGTTAGCAGGGATGGCAGCGTGTGAAGGAGGTCATCATTCCCGTGTTAGCAGGGATGACAGCGTGTGAAGGAGGTCATCATTCCCGTGTTAGCAGGGATGACAGCGTGTGAAGGAGGTCATCATTCCCGTGTTAGCAGGGATGACAGCGTGTGAAGGAGGTCATCATTCCCGTTTTAGCAGGGATGACAGCGTGTGAAGGAGGTCATCATTCTCGTGTTAGCAGGGATGGCAGCGTGTGAAGGAGGTCATCATTCCAGTGTTAGCAGGGATGGCAGCGTGTGGAGTAGGTCATCATTCCCGTGTTAGCAGGGATGGCAGCGTGTGAAGGAGGTCATCATTCCCGTGTTAGCAGGGATGGCAGCGTGTGAAGGAGGTCATCATTCCCTGTTAGCAGGATGGCAGCGTGTGAAGGAGGTCATCATTCGTGTTAGCAAGGATGGCAGCGTGTGCAGGAGGTCATCATTCTCGTGTTAGCAGGGATGGCAGCGTGTGAAGGAGGTCATCATTCCCGTGTTAGCAGGGATGGCAGCGTGTGAAGGAGGTCATCATTCTCGTGTTAGCAGGGATGACAGCGTGTGAAGGAGGTCATCATTCCCGTGTTAGCAGGGATGGCAGCGTGTGAAGGAGGTCATCATTCTCGTGTTAGCAGGGATGGCAGCGTGTGAAGGAGGTCATCATTCCGTGTTAGCAGGATGGCAGCGTGTGAAGGAGGTCATCATTCCCGTGTTAGCAGGGATGGCAGCGTGTGAAGGAGGTCATCATTCCCGTGTTAGCAGGATGGCAGCGTGTGAAGGAGGTCATCATTCTCGTGTTAGCAGGGATGGCAGCGTGTGAAGGAGGTCATCATTCCGTGTTAGCTGGGATGAGCAGCGTGTGAAGGAGGTCATCATTCTCGTGTTAGCAGGGATGACAGCGTGTGAAGGAGGTCATCATTCCCGTGTTAGCAGGGATGGCAGCGTGTGAAGGAGGTATCATTCCCGTGTTAGCAGGGATGAGCATCGTGTGAAGAGGTCATCATTCCGTGTTAGCAGGATGGCAGCGTGTGAAGGAGGTCATCATTCTCGTGTTAGCAGGGATGGCAGCGTGTGAAGGAGGTCATCATTCTCGTGTTAGCAGGGATGACAGCGTGTGAAGGAGGTCATCATTCCCGTGTTAGCAGGGATGACAGCGTGTGAAGGAGGTCATCATTCCTGTGTTAGCAGGGATGACAGCGTGTGAAGGAGGTCATCATTCCCGTTTAGCAGGATGAGCAGCGTGTGAAGGAGGTCATCATTCCCGTGTTAGCAGGGATGGCAGCGTGTGAAGAGGTCATCATTCTCGTGTTAGCAGGGATACAGCGTGTGAAGGAGGTCATCATTCCCGTTTAGCAGGGATGGCAGCGTGTGAAGGAGGTCATCATTCCGTGTTAGCAGGGATGGCAGCGTGTGAAGGAGGTCATCATTCTCGTGTTAGCAGGGATGGCAGCGTGTGAAGGAGGTCATCATTCCCGTGTTAGCAGGGATGGCAGCGTGTGAAGGAGGTCATCATTCTCGTGTTAGCAGGGATGGCAGCGTGTGAAGGAGGTCATCATTCTCGTGTTAGCAGGGATGGCAGCGTGTGAAGGAGGTCATCATTCCCGTGTTAGCGGGATGACAGCGTGTGAAGGAGGTCATCATTCCGTGTTAGCAGGATGACAGCGTGTGAAGGAGGTCATCATTCCCGTGTTAGCAGGGATGACAGCGTGTGAAGGAGGTCATCATTCCCGTTTAGCAGGGATGACAGCGTGTGAAGGAGGTCATCATTCTCGTGTTAGCAGGGATGACAGCGTGTGAAGGAGTCATCATTCCCGTGTTAGCGGGATGCAGCGTGTGAAGGAGGTCATCATTCCCGTGTTAGCAGGGATGACAGCGTGTGAAGGAGGTCATCATTCTCGTGTTAGCAGGGATGACAGCGTGTGAAGGAGGTCATCATTCCCGTGTTAGCAGGGATGACAGCGTGTGAAGGAGGTCATCATTCTCTTGTTAGCAGGGATGGCAGCGTGTGAAGGAGGTCATCATTCCCGTGTTAGCAGGGATGGCAGCGTGTGAAGGAGGTCATCATTCCCGTGTTAGCAGGGATGGCAGCGTGTGAAGGAGTCATCATTCTCGTGTTAGCAGGATGGCAGCGTGTGAATGAGGTCATCATTCTCGTGTTATCAGGGATGGCAGCACTGAAGGAGTCCATCGTCCTTATAGCTGAAAATGTTCATGGATTTTTAAACAAAGTGCTACTTTTCCTCTCTTACAGTTCCTCCTCCTCTTTCTTCTCTTCTCTCTTTTTCTTTATACTTCTTCTCTTCCTCCTCCAAGTCTCATCCACCTTTTAATTCTCCTTTTATCTTCTCTTTCATTCTTTTCTTCCTTATTCTTCCTCTTCCTCCCGCTGAGGTTAAAATCACAGTTGCAGACTGTAAAGAGATTGTCGTGGGTGTTTGTGTGGTATAGAGACATCACTTGAGCTAGTGTTGTCGTGGGTGTTTGTGTGGTATGGAGACGTCACTTGAGCTAGTGTTGTCGTGGGTGTTTGTGTGGTATGGAGACGTCACTTGAGCTAGTGTTGTCGTGGGTGTTTGTGTGGTATGGAGACATCACTTGAGCTAGAGTTGTCGTGGGTGTTTGTGTGGTATGGAGACGTCACTCGAGCTAGTGTTGTCGTGGGTGTTTGTGTGGTATGGAGACGTCACTTGAGCTAGTGTTGTCGTAGGTGTTTGTGTGGTATGGAGACGTAACTTGAGCTAGTGTTGTCGTGGGTGTTTTGTGGTAGGGAGACGTCACTCAAGCTAGAGTTGTCGTGGGTGTTTGTGTGGTATGGAGACGTCACTTGAGCTATTGTTGTCGTGGGTGTTTGTGTGGTATGGAGACGTCACTTGAGCTAGTTGTTGTGGGTGTTTGTGTGGTATGGAGACGTCACTCGAGCTAGTGTTGTCGTGGGTGTTTGTGTGGTATGGAGACGTCACTTGAGCTAGTGTTGTCGTAGGTGTTTG
>WNWK01006764.1:0-40000 GCA_009830355.1 Cherax destructor | reverse complement strand
ACCTGCTTTTAGTTTTCCTTCTGGTTCTTTACCCTCAATCCATTCCTGTCTCTCTTGTGCTTTACACTCAGCCTTCTGAGTTTTCTTCAATCTTGCCTCTTCGAGATAATCTCTACTGTGGAAACACAGTGAGAGATTTGAGTCAGTGATGGTGGCTGCCCGTCTTGTAGGTCATTAGCCAGCGTAGATAGACTTTTTGAATGATTAAATTATGCACGCTGATAAGTGCTTCAAGAATTCTTTATTGGTGGTGTGCAGTTGAAATGCAGTTTTAGTGATCCTACGAGTAATTGATAGGCCTTAGGCCTACCACAGCAATTAACGTGAGCGCTTTCACTGTTCTACCTAATATAAATTTTTAATGGGGTGGAGGGGTAAGCCAGTGGAAGGCCTCGGTTACATGACCAGAAGTTCCTGTGGCGGGTCATCACATGACTAAGACCCGCGTCAGGAAACACTTGTCCTGTTTCCTGACGAACCTTACCTAACCTTCACTGTCCCAGTAACAATACACGGACAAGCAGCTGGACACGGACAAGCAGCTGGACACGGACAAGCAGCTGAACACGGACAAGCAGCTGGACACGGACAAGCAGCTGGACACGGACAAGCAGCTGGACACGGACAAGCAGCTGGACACGGACGAGGGATCACACACTATGTCAGACAATGAACTCACTCCAGAGTGACTGTTTTCAATGCCTTTTTTAACTTCCCTTAAAATTTTCAATTAGCAAGAAATATTTTAGTTTTTAGTAATATTTATATATCCAACTGAGGACTGAGGTCGTCTTCAGAGATCATTAAGTGTATACAAACTCATTATAATATATATATATATATATATATATATATATATATATATATATATATATATATATAAAATATGTTCCAAGTGTAGTGTTAATTGGGGAGCCTCGTCTAAAGGGAGGAGAGTAAACATGGTTCAGTTTGTGTGGTAAATGAGCAAAAACCAGAGGAAGAGAGAGCACAGTGAGTGAATCCCTGGGTGGACAACAACACGAGTAGATTAAGTGTTAACAAGGAGTGTCAGTGAGTGAGAGTGTATACTATACTCTCACACACACACACTCGTGTATTCAACTCTCCTGCTGCTGCTGCTGCTCCCTGCTGCTGCTGCTGCTCCCTGCTGCTGCTCGCTATTCATTTCATCTCAATTAACAATGTGCTCGATGCAGAGTTTCAGAGGCTGTGCCTTTTGCAGGAAGCAGCGGGCGGAAGCAAATCTTTATGGGTATAAACAGCGTGGCTGCAGATGATGGTGCCTTAGTTAATGTGTAGTGTGTAGAGGCGAGGTTGTGTCTACCATCCTACCTCACTCCATCCTACACTACACTACCTGCCCTACCAACCTCCTCGTAATTCTCCGCTACCACACCTATCTACCACTACCTACTAACCTACCTCCCTACCAACCTACCTCCGTACCAACCTACCTCCGTACCAAACTACCTCCCAACCAACCTACCTCCCTACCAACCTACCTCCGTACCAACCTACCTCCCTACCAACTACCTCCTACCACCTACCTCCCTACCACCCAACCCTGTACCACTACCTCTACCACCTCCCCCTATCCCCAAACCTCCTCACCAACCTACCTCCTACCAACCTACCTCCCTACCAACCTACTGCCACTCCTCACCACCTCTCCTCCACTACCCAACCTACCTCCTACCAACCTACCTCCTACCAACCTACCTCCTACCAACCTCCAACCTCCTCCTACCACCCTACCTCTCCGTCCATACCAACCTACCTCCCTACCAACCTACTCGTACCACCTCCTCGACCATCTCCTCCTACCCCTCAACTACCACTCCCCTACCACCCTACCACCTACCTCCTACCAACCTACCTCTGTACCAACCTACCTCCGTACCAACCTACCTCCCTCCACCTCCTCAACCTACTCCGTACACCCTCCTACCCCTACCTCCTACCAACCTACCTCTACCAACCACTCTACCACCTCTCTACCACCCTCCTCCTACCAACCTACCTCCGTACCACCCTACCTCCCTACCAACCTACCTCCCTACCAACCCTACCTCCCCTACCTCCCTACCAACCTACCTCCCTACCAACCTACCTCCCTACCACCCTACCTCCCTACCAACCTACCTCCGTACCACCCTACCTCCCTACCAACCTACCTCCCTACCACCACCTCTACACCTCCTCCTACCAACCTACCTCCTTCCAACCTCCTCTACCAACCTACCTCCTACCAACTACCTCCCCCTACCTCCACCAACTACCTCCTACAACCTACCTCCCTACCAACCTACCTCCCTACCAACCTACCTCCCTACCAACCTATCAGTCTACCTATCTACCAGTAACCTACCTCACTAATTAAACATTCCTTCTTTTGTTATTCTCTCTCTCTTTCTCTCTCTTTCTCTCTCTCTCTCTCTCTCTCTCTCTCCTAATAAATTTCTGTAGCATGAAAAATAAAGTAGTCTATAACAGCTTCGTGTTTACAAAACAGATTTACATGGCTGTAAATTCAGTGTTTGTGTTCGTTTGAAATTGAGGTGATATTGTATTGTAGAAATTATTCTAGTTTCATCTCTGCCGGCTTTAATAATAATAATAATAATAATATAATAATAATAATAATAATAATAATAATAATAATAATATTATTATTATTATTATTATTATTATTATTATTATTATTATTATTATTATTTTTATTATTATTATTATTATTATTTTTATTTTTATTATTACCATTATTATTATTATGATTATTATTTTAATAATATTAATAATATTATTATTATCATCATCATCATCATCACCATCGTCAATATTATTATTACTGCATTCATGTGGAAACGCTGGAGCCATAGGGGGAATATTTAATACAATCTGGTTAAATCCGAGGAAAATGAGATAGCTCCAATTCCTCGGATGAAGAACCCTTCACTAGCTTAAGGGCACCTCCCATGAACCCGTGTAGGCTCGATCCTCCGTCTGCTGACATTTAAGCACCCTATTCTCACACGGGAACACGGAAAGAGCACGCGAGATAACGAGAGAACACAAAAATAACTCATGAGAATAAAGAGAACACAAAATAAGACAAAAAGAACATACGAGAACACGAAAGAACACCTAGCAGGCCAGGTGACCCATGCTAGATAGGTTCGACTCACACCCACCCACACCCTGTCATGTACCTGTCCAACCTAAGCTGACAGTGAAGCTGCTCTTCTCCAAGCTGCCTTTCTCCAAGCTGCTCTTCTCCAAGCTGCTCTTCTCCAAGCTGCTCTTCCCCAAGCTGATCTTCTCCAAGCTACTCTTCCCCAAGCTGCTCTTCCCCAAGCTGCTCTTCTCCAAGCTGCTCTTTTCCAAGCTGCTCTTCTCCAAGCTGCTCTTCTAGAAGCTGCTCTTCCCCAAGCTGCTCTTCTCCAAGCTGCTCTTCCAAGCTCATCTTCCAAGCTGCTCTTCCACAGCTGCCTTCACTGCTCTTCTCCAAGCTGCTCTTCCAGCTGCTCTTCCCAAGTGCTTTTCTCAAGCTGCTCTTCCAAGCTGCTCTTCTCAAGCTGCTCTTCTCACAGCTCTCTTCCAAGCTGCTCTCCTCAACCTGGCGTACTCAAACTCTTAAACCATAATGTGCAACTCCAGTAAAGCTCTGAGGGGTTACTCATGCTACAGTGAGCTGCAGGTCTCCTCCGCTGCCTCTCACTGCTCTAAATAAGTGTCATCCTTCACCTCCTTGGACCAATCTGCTGCCAAGTGTGTCTGTCCGGGTAAGTTGCTGTCCGTACAGCTGCTCTTCTCCCGCTGTGGCTTTTACATAGTGTCTCCGTGACCTGTGACTCTCAGCTGTGTCATGTCTCGTCAACTGCCTGGCTCAGCTGCTACAAAGTGTCTGTCCCCTGGTGTGCTCAGCTGCTCTCCAAGTGTCTCTCCTGGAGACTCTGCTCTTACTCCAGCTGTCATCCCGTCCCCTGGGTGCTCACTGCTCTACTCCAGTGTCTCTCGTGTCCCTGGGACTACTGCTACTAACCACAGTCTGTCATCCGTTTCACTGGGGATACTGCTACAGTGTCCACAATGTCGCGTGGGGACTCTTAATACCCATGTCACGTCACCCTGGGACTCACTGCTACTACCACAGTGTCATCGTCACCCTGGGACTTCACTGCTACATAACCAGGTGTCATCCGTCACCCTGGACTCACTGTCATACCACACGTGCATCCGTCACCCTGGGACTCACTGCTACATAACCACAGTGTCATCCGTCCCCCTGGGGATCATGCTACATAACCACAGTGTCATCTGTCACCCTGGGGACTCACTGTCATAACCACATGTCATCCGTCACCCTGGGGACTCCTGCTACATAACCACAGTGTCATCCGTCACCCCTGGGGACTCACTGCTACATAACCACAGTGTCATCCGTGCACCCTGGGGACTCACTGTTACATAACTACAGTGTCATCCGTCACCCCTGGGGACTCACTGCTACATAACCACAGTGTCATCCGTCACCCCTGGGGACTCACTGCTACATAACCACAGTGTCATCCGTCACCCCTGGGGACTCACTGCTACATAACCACAGTGTCATCCGTCACCCTGGGACTCACTGCTACATAACCACAGTGTCATCCGTCACCCCTGGGACTCACTGCTACATAACCACAATGTCATCCGTCACCCCTGGGGACTCACTGCTACATAACCACAGTGTCATCCGTCACCCCTGGGGACTCACTGCTACATAACCACAATGTCATCCGTCACCCTGGGAATTCACTGTTACATAACCACAGTGTCATCCGTCACCCTGGGACTCACTGCTACATACCACAGTGTCATCCGTCACCCCTGGGGACTCACTGCTACAGAACCACAGTGTCATCCGTCACCCGTGGAGACTCACTGCTACATAACCACAACATCATCCGTCACCCCTGGGGACTCACTGCTACATAAAACAGTGTCATCCGTCACCCCTGGGGACTCACTGCTACATAACCACAGTGTCATCCGTCACCCCTGGGGACTCACTGCTACATAACCACAGTGTCATCCGTCACCCCTGGGGACTCACTGTTACATAACCACAATGTCATCCGTCACCCCTGGGGACTCACTGCTACATAACCACAGTGTCATCCGTCACCCCTGGGGACTCACTGCTACATAACCACAGTGTCATCCGTCACCCCTGGGGACTCACTGCTACATAACCACATGTCATCCGTCACCCTGGGACTCACTGCTACATAACTACAGTGTCATCGTCACCCCTGTGACTGAGTTCACTGCTACATAACCACAGTGTCATCCGTCACCCCTGGGGACTCACTGCTACATAACCACAGTGTCATCCGTCACCCCTTGGGACTCACTGCTACATAACCACAGTGTCATCCGTCACCCCTGGGGACTCACTGCTACATAACCACAGTGTCATCCTCACCCTGGGACTACTACGTTACATAACTACAGTGTCATCCTCACCCCTGGGGACTCACTGCTACATAACCACAGTGTAATCCGTCACCCCTGGGGACTCACTGCTACATAACCACAGTGTCATCCGTCACCCCTTGGGACTCACTGCTACATAACCACAGTGTCATCCGTCACCCCTGGAGACTCACTGCTACATAACCACAGTGTCATCCGTCACCCCTGGAGACTCACTGCTACATAACCACAATGTCATCCGTCACCCCTGGGGAATCACTCTACATAACTACAGTGCCATCCGTCACCCTGGGACTCACTGCTACATAACCACAATGTCATCCGTCACCCTTGGGAATTCACTGTTACATACACAGTGTCATCCGTCACCCCTGGGACTCACTGCTACTAACCACATGTCATCCGTCACCCTGGGGACTCATGTACATAACCACAGTGTCATCCGTCACCCTGGGACTCACTGCTACATAACCACAATATCATCCGTCACCCTGGGGATCACTGCTACATAACCACAGTGTCATCCGTCACCCTGGGACTCACTGCTACATAACCACAGTGTCATCCGTCACCCCTGGGAGGATTCACTGTTACATAACACAGTGTCATCCGTCACCCCTGGGGACTCACTGTTACATAACCACAATGTCATCCGTCACCCTGGGAACTACACTGTACATAACCACAGTGTCATCCGTCACCCTGGGACTCACTGCTACATAACCACATGTCATCCGTCACCCTGGGGACTCACTGCTACATACCACAGTGTCATCCGTCACCCTGGGACTCACTGCTACATAACCACAGTGTCATCCGTCACCCTGGGGACTTCACTGCTACATAACCACAGTGTCATCCGTCACCCTGGGGACTCACTGCTACATAACCACAATATCATCCGTCACCCTGGGGACTCACTCTACATAACACAGTGTCATCCGTCACCCTGGGACTCACTGCTACATAACCACAGTGTCATCCGTCACCCTTGGGACTCACTGCTACATAACCACAGTGTCATCCGTCACCCCTGGGGACTCACTGCTACATAACCACAGTGTCATCCGTCACCCCTGGGGACTGGGAATTCACTGTTACATAACCACAGTGTCATCCGTCACCCCTGGGGACTCACTGCTACATAACCACAGTGTCATCCGTCACCCCTGGGAATACACTGCTACATAACCACAGTGTCATCCGTCACCCCTGGGGACTCACTGCTACATAACCACAATATCATCCGTCACCCATGGGGACTCACTGTTACATAACCACAGTGTCATCCGTCACCCATGGGGACTCACTGCTACATAACCACAATATCATCCGTCACCCCTGGGGACTCACTGCTACAAACCAGTGTCATCCGTCACCCGTGGGGACTCGCCCGGTCACCAGACTTTCCAATTATTCATAGCAACAAGTTCATCTCTTCCAAGTTTCATGACGTACGCTTGTATCTGAGGGGTCGCCGCCCCCTCTTCTCCTTCCGTCCCCCTGGGGAACACTGGTCACCCACGAGGTTCACCACAAAGGTGCCGGGCAAGGGACACCCCCCCAAAGATGCCAACGGCACTGGAGGCCACTCAGATGCCTCGACTGTGGGTAATACAGACAGCTTTGACAGCGTCAGTGATAGAAATTGTACTGTCTGTCAGTCCCAGGTAACATGATCGACGTCAATATTATGATTATTATTATTATTATTATTATTATTGTTAGTAGTAGTAGTATCATTATTATTATTTTTATATTTATTATTATTATTATTATTATTATTATTATTATTATTATTATTATTATTATTATTATTATTATTATCGTGAGTATCTGGCCAGAACCTTTAGTTTGCTGCCGCGTTCCACGAGGTATCTGTCTGTCTGTCTCTCTCTCTGTTTCCGTTGCAGCTCTCTTCATCCATTTCCTCTCCCGTCTTTTTCATTCTGTGTACCAGCGCCCACAATCTCGTAGCTGACGCCTGGCTTCCTGCTGACCTTCCCATGTGTTGCTGTGAGTACAGCTGTTGTGTTGAAGTGAAGGCACTCATAACTGAGCAACACAAAGTTTTCCCTCATATGTGAGCTTTTTCAGATCCTGAGTTGGGATAAAGTAAGCGTGGCGGTAGAAAGGCTCTATTCGCAGAGCGAGGCTTTATGTAGAGACCACGTTCCGTTCTAAAGTGATCTTTAAAATACTTGATAAAGCTCTTAAGAGCGAAATAAATGCTGATCTACAAGTCATGTCTTTCAGCCATGCATAGCGATAAGTCTCGCCTCTTAAAAGGAAGCGAAACATGGCTAGATAAAGTCTTGTTATACCATAGTGGCTTTGCTCTACCGTATCAAGGGGTCATCTTGTTTTGTTTTAAGGCAGCATCGGCAGCACAGGAAGCCCTGGCCACTCCTTGTAAACATAAGATGTTTTAAGGCAGCATCGGCAGCACAGGAAGCCCTGGCCACTCCTTGTAAACATAAGATGTTTTAAGGCAGAATCGGCAGCACAGGAAGCCCTGGCCACTCCTTGTAAACATAAGATGTTTTAAGGCAGAATCGGCAGCACAAGAAGCCCTGGCCACTCCTTGTAAACATAAGATGTTTTAAGGCAGAATCGGCAGCACAAGAAGCCCTGGCCACTCCTTGTAAACATAAGATGTTTTAAGGCAGCATCGGCAGAACAGGAAGCCCTGGCCACTCCTTGTAAACACAAGATGTTTTAAGGCAGCATCGGCAGCACAAGAAGCCCTGGCCACTCCTTGTAAACATAAGATGTTTTAAGGCAGCATCGGCAGCACAGGAAGCCCTGGCCACTCCTTGTAAACATAATATGTTTTAAGGCAGAATCGGCAGCACAGGAAGCCCTGGCCACTCCTTGTAAACATAAGATGTTTTAAAGCAGCATCGGCAGCACATGAAGCCCTGGCCACTCCTTGTAAACATAAGATGTTTTAAGGCAGCATCGGCAGCACAGGAAGCCCTGGCCACTCCTTGTAAACATAAGATGTTTTAAGGCAGCATCGGCAGCACAGAAGGCCCTGGCCACTCCTTGTAAACACAAGAGTTCTTGCCTTGGTTTTCCGCTGGTGACTTCATGGCGAGAGAGACGGACGAGCTGGCAGATGTTTGACATTCTGTATCGTCTCAGCAGCCCTTGCTTAATTAAATTGCTGTATTTGCTGGCTCGGTTTATACCACGAGGGGTCTTATCCGAGGACGGCGGTACAAAGAAAGGTCGAAGAAATGGCAGAGTAAGGTTATGTGTGCTAGAGGTAAGGAGCTAGGAACCAGGTTCAGAAACTTTGTCGAGAGTCTTGCTAAAAGGAATGGCCGAGGGAGGTCTTGTGTACTAGGAACAGGGAATTAGGAGTTAGGTAGAGAAAATCTATGGCGAGTATTGCTAGAAGGTCTTGTGTACTAGGAACGGGGAATTAGAAGCTAGGTAGAAAAAATCTATGGCGAGTCTTGCTAGAAGAAAGGACTTGTGTACTAGGAACGAGAAAGTAGGAGACTGGTAGAGGACCTTTGTCGCTAGTCTTGCTAGAAGAAATGATAGAGGGATGTCTTGTGTAATAGGAAGAGGAACTAGGAACCGGGAAGAGAAAAACTGTCGCGAGTTCCTGAAGGTGAGGTCCTCGAAGACCCCCAGCTTCTACTTTCTTCCTCCTCTTCCCTAACATTATTCTCTTCTCCCTTTCCCTCAAGCATTCCTCCCTCTTTCCCCTCCCCCGTCTCTCAGACCTTGTCTCCATTTCCTCCTCACACCTTATCTTACCTCTCCCTTGCTCCTTCTCCTCCTCCTCCTTCCTAACCACTCCATCCCCCACTGCATTTTCCACACGTTCCTGGGGTTTCAGCTGATAGAGACTCTTTCAGATTCCACTCTCATGATGCTTTTCCCATCCTAATGCAACACCACTCTCCTCTTGCACCCACTCTCCTCCTCCTCCTCCTCTTCTTCCTCCTCCTCCTCCTCCTCTTCTTCCTCCTCCTCCTTCATTTTCACATTCATTATCCTGTTACTGCCTCTCCTTAAGTGGACCTTTCCTTAATTCCTTCTTATCGCGTTCATTCTTATCCGACTTTTGCGTCCCCTTCTTTCTTTATATTCTTGGCGTCTTCCTTATCCCTGCCCTCCACGTCTCCCTTGCTTTATCTGCTCTCCTCTCTTCTCTTTCGTCAGTGACAGTATCTTTCTCTGATAAGTGTTAGTCTATGCCAGTTATATCTTGACCCTTCTGTTTTTCTCCCTTCTTCCTCTTCAAGTCCCATCTCTGTCTGTCTGTCTGTCTGTCTGTCTGTCTGCTCCTCTCTCTCTCTCTCTCTCTCTCTCTCTCTCTCTCTCTCTCTCTCTCCCTCTCTTTCTTTCTCTCTCTCTGGGAGAATTTATGAGTCAGTCTCGCTAATTCGCCAGAACCTACTATCAGAATCACATTAGTTGCTTTATGGGCGTGTGGGCGGCCATTGTTCTTTGTGAAAGATGATACGCCCACCGCCCACCCCGCCCACCCCGCCCACCCCGCCCACCCCGCCCACCCCGCCCACCTTCAGCTCCCAAGAAACAGTAACTTCAGCTCTGCTGGAAGGAAATCTCTGAAGCTCCAGTAGCTGCTGAATCTTTAATGGAATACTTGATGATGTCCTCATCTCCCTACTGAAGTCTCTCAACTCAGGCTGACACTACTGAAGTCTCTCAACTCAGGCTGACACTACTGAAGTCTCTCAACTCAGGCTGACACTACTGAAGTCTCTCAACTCAGGCTGACACTACTGAAGTCTCTCAACTCAGGCTGACACTACTGAAGTTCGCTAGCTCAGGCTGACACTACTGAAGTCCCCCAGATCTGGTTGACACTACTGAAGTCTCCCAACTCAGGCTGACATTACTGAAGTTCGCTAGCTCAGGCTGACAGATTTCAACATTATACTGTATGTAACCCCATCCTATGTGATGGAATATGACAGAGAAACACAGCTAGCTGTTGCTCCCGCTGTGTCACTATCGTATGTATATAATAAAGTAGCAGTACACTGCTGATGTATCCAATTACACTGAAAAACGTACAACCTTACGTCCATCCATCTCACATTTTATCTATCCGACCGTCCGTAAATTTGTCCGTTCTTTCTCCAGGGCGCCCGTCTGCAAGTCCTTCCTTCCTTCTGGGTGCCCCATTACCGACGGCTGTGGTCACTTCCGCGAATTCGTATAAAAGTTTGTTGTAGTGGTCGCTGACCAGTTCAGCGGAGCTCAGACCATCGCCCGGGGATACAAGAGGCTGACAAACTCTCTCTTCCTCAGCAAACTCTGGAATAAGGAATGGGATGCAACCTAACAAGAGAAAGAAACTTCCTAGCTGCCTCTTTACTGAAGTTTATTTGTATTTGCTTTATTTCATATATATATATATATATATATATATATATATATATATATATATATATATATATATATATATATATATATATATATATATATATATATATATATATATATACACTCTTTCACTGTCACTCATTCAGTCGTTGTCTTGCCTGAAGGTTCCGACATCACAGTTCAGATGTCCCTCCAGATTACTACATCCTCATCCCTTCTGTATAGTGCAGGCATTGTTCTTCCCACAACCAGGACTCAATTTTCTCTGAATACCTTAATAAATGTTACCTTACTCACACCCCAACAGCACGTCAGATCATAAAAACCACTTGCCTCCACTCACTCCTCTCTAAGACACTCACTCAAGCTTGTTGGATGTCCAAGCCCCTAGCGCTCAATACCCCATTTATCCTCTCCCTCCAACCTTTCCCAGTACTTCTTCCCTTCACCCTATATTTCTACGCTCTCCTAGGCATCTTTTTTTTTTCTTCTCTAAACGTCCAAACCTCCTAAACAACCCTTCCTCAGCTCTATGTATAATATTTCGTTCTTCTGTATTGAAAGGTAGAAGTTAGATTATCCATAACACATGTATGAACGTGTTAGATCGGAGTCATCAGAGACAATTGGTTTTTGACAGATTCGACCAGCTGTGGGAGTGTGGGCAAGGTGATACCTGGCGAGGGATTCAATGGGAAATGGTTAGTGATCACCACTGTCACCATGAGCACGACCAACATTAGAACAGTCACAACTACCACCACCACCACCACCACTACCACCTCCACTACCACCCCTACACCACCACCACCCCAACCATGACTACATCACCACTACTCCACCACCACCATTTCCTCCACCACTACCACCATCACTACAACCACCACCACATCTATCATCACCACCACCTCTACCACCACCACTATCACCACCACCTCTACCACCACCACTACCACCACCACCTCTACCACCACCACCACTACCACCACCACCACCACCACCCACAGAATGTGTGGGTTACGTTAGCAAGTAATCAAAGCGTCCAGGGATGTAAAGTGGAACGAGGCGAGTTAGTGGTGGTCGGTAGTAATTACCCAGCGTCCAGATGAGTGATTAACCTTCCCTCACCTGACTCACCTGCCCTCAGGTGAGCCACGAACACCAGGTGACCCAAGAGCAAGAACTTGTGTGTAGCTTGACTGTGACCTGACTCTGGCACCTGACCGGCACCTGAGTCTGGGACCTGACTCAGGTCTCTGAGGAACAGGGACATTATGGGAAGAAAATCGATAGATCTGAGAAGATGAGAAACGCTCAGAATGAGGAAGATTCAAGACAACAGCAAATCAGAATGAGAAATATTTTACCAAGATGAGGAACGTTTTGAACGAAAAAAATGTGCAAATATTCAATATTAAAAGTGAGAAATATCCCAGTAAATGAATATTCCTTCTGAAGAATATCCCCTGTGAGATATATTCAGTCTGAGGAATATTCAGAGTTTAAAATGACTGATAGTGAGAAAAACTAAGGGTAAAAAAAATATATTTTACATTCGCGATGAGAAAGATTTATGGTGCGCACGAATTACTGTGAGAAAGATTAGAAGTATTTAATAATAAAAAAGGAGTGTAGATTTTATTCAAGGGGAGTAGTATTCAGGGAGAGGGAGATTCAGGGAGAGTGAGATTCAGGGAGACGAAGGGAGGTTTTAAGGGCCTCGGCGAGGTAAGATGTCTGGTGTTTTTATGCAGGATGGACTGTATTGTATAGCCCCGTGGATGGTGTGTGTGTGTGTGTGCATGAGTGTGTGTGTGTGTGTGTGTGTGTGTGTGTGTGTGTGTGTGTGCATGAATGTGTGTGTGTCAGATGTTCCTGGTGTTATACTCACCCCAAGATCTTTTTCCTTGATTGAAGTTTGTAGTCTCTGGCCCCCTAGACTGTACTCCGTCTGCGGTCTTCTTTGCCCTTCCCCAATCTTCATGACTTTGCACTTGGTTGGGTTGAACTCCAGGAGCCAATTGCTGGACCAGGCTTGCAGCCTATCCAGATCCCTTTGTAGTTCTGCCTGGTCCTCTTCCGATTGAATTCTTCTCATCAACTTCACATCATCTGCAAACAGGGACACTTCGGAGTCTATTCCTTCCGTCATGTCGTTCACAAACACCAGAAACAGCACCGGTTCTAGGACTGACCCCTGTGGAACCCCACTCGTCACCGGCGCCCACTCTGACACCTCGCCACGGACCATGACTCGCTGCTGTCTTCCTGACAGGTATTCCCTGATCCATTGTAGTGCCTTCCCTGTTATCCCTGCCTGGTCCTCCAGCTTCTGCACAAATCTCTTGTGTGGAACTGTGTCAAACGCCTTCTTACAGTCCAAGAATATGCAATCTACCCACCCCTCTCTCTCTTGTCTTACTGCTGTCACCCTGTCATAGAACTCCAGTAGGTTTATGACACAGGATTTCCCGTCCCTGAAACCGTGTTGGCCGTCGTTGATAAGCTCATTCCTTTCCAGGTGCTCCACCACTCTTCTCCTGATAATCTTCTCCATGACCTTGCATACTATACATGTCAGTGACACTGGTCTGTAGTTTAGTGCTACGTTTCTGTCTCCTTTTTTTAAAAATTGGAACTACATTTGCTGTCTTCCATACCTCTGGTAGTTGCCCTGTTTCGATAGACGTGTTGAAGATTGTTGTTAGGGGTACACATAGCTCCTCTGCTCCCTCTCTCAGGACCCATGGAGAAATGTTGTCCGGCCCCATCGCCTTTGAGGTATCTAGCTCGCTTAGTAGCCTCTTCACTTCCTCCTCAGTTGTGTGTATCGTGTCCAGCACCTGATGGTGTACCCTACCTCTCCTCCTTTCTGGAGGCAATTCTATTTCCTCTGTGAACACCTCTTTGAATCTCATGTTGAGCTCCTCACACACTTCGTGGTCATTTCTTGTGACCGCCCCTCCTTCCTTCCTCAGCCTGATCACCTGGTCCTTGACTGTTGTTCTCCTCCTGATGTGGCTGTACAACAGCTTTGGGTCAGATTTTGCTTTCGCTGCTATGTCATTTTCGTATTGTCTTTGGGCTTCCCTTCTTACCTGTGCATATTCATTTCTGGCTCTACGACTGCTCTCCTTATTCTCCTGGGTCCTTTGCCTTCTATACTTCTTCCATTCCCTGGCACACTTGGTTTTGGCTTCCCTGCACCTTTGGGTGAACCATGGGCTCATCCTGGCTTTTTCGCTTTTCCTGTTACCCTTGGGTATAAACCTCCCCTCAGCTTCCTTGCAAATTGTTGTCATATATTCCATCATCTCGTTTACCGACTTCGCTGCCAGCTCTCTGTCCCACTGAACTCCGTGCAGGAAGTTCTTCATGCCCACGTAGTCACCTTTCTTGTAGTTTGGCTTCATTCTTGCAGCCCTTCCTGCTTCCCCCTCCACTTGTAACTCTACTATGTAGTCGAAGCTTAGAACCATATGATCATTGGCCCCAAGGTGGCTTTCATGTGTGATGTCCTCAATATCTGCGCTACTCAGGGTGAATACTAGGTCCAGTCTCGCTGGCTCGTCCTCCCCTCTCTCTCTGGTATTGTCCCTTACATGTTGGTACATGAGATTTTCCAGTACCACCTCCATCATTTTAGCCCTCCATGTTTCTTGGCCCCCATGTGGTTCTAAGTTCTCCCAATCGATTTCCTTATGGTTGAAGTCGCCCATGATCAGTAGCTTCGCCCTGCTCGCATGAGCCCTTCTGGCCAATTCGGCCAGTGTGTCAACCATCGCTCTATTACTCTCATCATACTCTTGCCTTGGTCTCCTGCTGTTCTGTGGTGGGTTATACATCACTGCAATTATCACCTTTGGACCTCCAGACTGAAGTGTTCCTATTATACAATCTCCTGCTTCTCCTCTGTCCCCTCTCTCCAGCTCATCAAAATCCCATCTGTTTTTGATCAGCAGTGCCACTCCTCCACCCTTTCTGTTCCCTCTGTCTTTCCTCAGGATCTGGTATCCCGTTGGAAAGATGGCATTTGTTATCATCCCTGTGAGCTTTGTTTCAGTGAGGGCTATGATGTCCGGTGATGCCTCTTTGATTCTTTCATGCCACTCCTCCCACTTATTCGTTATTCCATCTGCGTTCGTGTACCATACATTCAGTTTCCTCTCCAACACTGTGTTTTGGGGGGTCTGTGGGGGTGGGGGCCCTGACGGTTAGTTACCATTTTGTCCTAGGCACATGTCGATTAGACACTAGGCCTGTTGTATGTATGTGTGTGTGTGTGTAAGGAAACACTTCGAAATGTTTCCGCCCCGCCGGGAATCGAACCCGGGCCGTTGTGTGTGTGTGTGTGTGTGTGCATGAGTGTGTGTGTGTGTGTGTGTGTGTGTGTGTGCATGAGTGTGTGTGTGTGTGTGTGTGTGTGTGTGTGTGTGTGTGTGTGTGTGTGGTGCATGAGTGTGAGTGTGTGTGCGTGTGTGTATTAATGTGTAATCTGATAATGAAACATGTCATGTACCCACCGTAGACTTTCATAGTCTCAAAACAGTTCTCTAGAAGATTTATCAAATATTTATTAGTAAATAGTTTTATATAATGTATTTCCAAACATTTCACAGTCATTAGGTTTATTAAGAGGGATACACCTAGATAATCTTACAGTCATTAGGTTAGTTAATAGGTACACCTAGATAATCTTACAGTCATTAGGTTAGTTAATAGGATACACCTAGATAATCTTACAGTCATTAGGTTATTTAATAGGTACACCTAGATAATCTTACATTCATTAGGTTAGTTAATAGGTACACCTAGATAATCTTACAGTCATTAGATTAGTTAATAGGTACACCTAGATAATCTTACAGTCATTAGGTTAGTTAATAGGTACACCTAGATAATCTTACAGTCATTAGGTTAGTTAATAGGTACACCTAGATAATCTTACATTCATTAGGTTAGTTAATAGGTACACCTAGATAATCTTACATTCATTAGGTTAGTTAATAGGTACACCTAGATAATCTTACAGTCATTAGGTTAGTTAATATGTACACCTAGATAATCTTACAGTCATTAGATTAGTTAATAGGTACACCTAGATAATCTTACATTCATTAGGTTAGTTAATAGGTACACCTAGATAATCTTACATTCATTAGGTTAGTTAATAGGTACACCTAGATAATCTTACATTCATTAGGTTAGTTAATAGGTACACCTAGATAATCTTACATTCATTAGGTTAGTTAATAGGTACACCTTGATAATCTTACATTCATTAGGTTAGTTAATAGGTACACCTAGATAATCTTACATTCATTAGGTTAGTTAATAGGTACACCTAGATAATCTTACATTCATTAGGTTAGTTAATAGGTACACCTAGATAATCTTACAGTCATTAGGTTAGTTAATAGGATACACCTAGATAATCTTACAGTCATTAGATTAGTTAATAGGTACACCTAGATAATCTTACATTAATTAGGTTAGTTAATAGGTACACCTAGATAATCTTATATTCATTAGGGTAGCTATATGATGAATCTATGAAAATGTTTTTATATTTGATCCAGTTGTTCTTTATTTAATCTTAGAATTTAATTCAATACCTGATAACTCGATTAAAAGATCTCATATTTAATGTTTGTGAGTCTGATTAAAATAGCTGTTCACATTGTATTGTCTCTGTATGTTCACGTATATATTTGGTATATTGTGTATGAGTATAATGTAAGTGTATTAGATATGACATTGTGGGTAAAGTTGAATTTTGCTTAACTACGATGATGATTGTTCGTGTTGTTCTACATCTGATGAATTTGATTGGTTGCATCGTTTCGTGACCGCGAGGTTTTGACTGGTTGGTGGTTTTGTGGTCACAAGGAGAGAAGGTAGCTGGCTGGTGGGGCACAGTCAGTCACTTGTGGATTGTTGTTATTACCACTGGGTATGGGTCTGGGGTATGGGTCTGGGGTATGGGTCTGGGTATGGGTCTGGGGTATGGGTATTGTATCACCTCCAACGGTCTGCTGACTTCATCGTTGTTGTTGTTGCTTTGGGTTTCTGGCAGTTTCGTCTATTTTCCTGACTGCTTCTGTCTATTTCGACGGTGTTCTTCACTCCTTACAGCACTGAGTCTTCCAGGAAGTGTCCGCTGTGTTGGTGTCCTGCGGATGGTTGAGTGGAGCAGCTGACATGCATGGCAGCAGATATAGAGGTGTACTGGTGAGATATAGATTTTCTTTCCTCAGACCATACATGATTATTACTCCTCTTAGCCTAAACCTCTCGTGCATTCTGTTGTGGAGGTTCTTTTCAGGGTTCTGGAGGGCCATGTAGAGGTCAGGGGTTCTTACACACACATACTCAGACACAAGATGTCCTCACACAGTTATATCAATCAAGTCTCTTTATAAGACAGGTACCTGGGTAGTTTGCGGTATCTCTCAATTGCTCTACTAAATCAAGTAACGGTGTCGGTGTTCAATTATACTGTCCTTTTATGTGGCAGTTCCTGTCTAACATCTACCGTACCTTCCCTGGGTAGTGCAAATGAACTAATTCATGAGGTACCTTAGTTTACATTGTAGCGTCGGGTATCAAGTACTTACCATATCTTACCTCTGCGCAGTTCAAGTCAATGTCACAGTCATGTAATTTATTTAATTTTCTTCTTCTGGGGATCGTTTATTTACTCGAATTATTAATGGGTGTTATCTATTGTATACATAATTTTTACCCATTTCTTAAATAATAGAACATTATTTTTGCCTCTTGTGTTTCGACTCATCACTTAACAATAGATCAGATTTTCTATAGAACAATGAATGACCCATACGGGTTTAGCCTATGATCTATGGAAATTTCAGTCTTACTAAATTCTGACTATTTTTTTTTTTAGTAAATGGGCAAGTGATGACGTGTTACCTCTCTCATAACAAGCTTCTGGGTTCTTAATATTACTAATACACAAAAAAAAAAAGAGAGAGAGAGAGAGAGAGAGAGAGAGAGAGAGGGGGGGGGAGAGAGAGCGGTACCAAGGTTACACTCTACAATGTGTACCTAGCTAAACAAGGGATGTGAATGACCGAAGCTCCGTCTGTTAAGAAATAGTTAGTTGCGTTTATAGTTGTTTGAATGTAAACAAACACAGCAAAGATCTTGGTTTATATTACACAGGGAGGTGAGAATATTAGTAGGGACACGGATGACAAAATATGTAATTATCAATACTGACGTTAGCGATACCCACGACGATGACTCTAACAACACCAACACCAACAAATAGCCAACCTTAAACCCAAATATAAATACGGCTATTTTAACGAGGTGCAGGATTCACCAAACATCTCAATTGGTAGGTGAACACAACTGAGTTTACGTAGGTGAGTATATACAAGCACAAGAAAGCAATCACCTTAGGGCATAAGCCCTAAGGTGATTGCTTTCTGAAGTATTCAAATATTTCTTAAAGGGAATTCCAAACATCTGAAAGATGCGGACTTCTTATAAATATTCATGAAAGATGACTAGACATGAGGCTCTGACTGTAGAGAGTCATCTCTAACAAGTATATTTTGTAAGGTGATACATGATACAGCAGGCAAAACAGCCTCGCATAAAGCAAGGAAATGACGATTAACACTTTCAAGTATTTAAGAAAGATACTTACATTGTAACTAGAAGGTTTAATGAGGAAATGTTTCGCCAGTTAGCGGGACTTTATCGATCCAATGGACTGATAAAGGCACTGCTTGGCGAAACATCTTAATAAATGTCCTAGGCACTACAATAGGCTACAATACACAACAGCAACAGTAGTTCTGAAAAATATAAAAAAAAAAAAAAAATCTAGTCTCGCCAAATTCACAGAATTTGGCGAGAGACTGAAGATCAGGAGAGAGAGACTGAAGATCAGGAGAGAGAGACTGAAGATCAGGAGACTGAAGATCGGAAGACTGAAGATCAGGAGAGACTGAAGATCAGGAAGACTGAAGATCAGAAAAGACTGAAGATCAGGAGAGAGAGACTGAAGATCAGGAGAGAGAGACTGAAGATCAGGAGAGAGAGACTGAAGATCAGGAGAGAGACTGAAGATCAGGAGAGAGAGACTGAAGATCAGGAGAGAGAGACTGAAGATCAGGAGAGAGAGAACTGAAGATCAGAGAGAGAGACTGAAGATCAGGAGAGAGAGACTGAAGATCAGGAGAGAGAGACTGAAGATCAGGAGAGAGAGACTGAAGATCAGGAGAGACTGAAGATCAGGAGAGAGAGACTGAAGATCAGGAGAGAGAGACTGAAGATCAGGAGAGAGAGACTGAAGATCAGGAGAGAGAGACTGAAGATCAGGAGAGAGAGACTGAAGATCAGGAGAGAGAGACTGAAGATCAGGAGAGAGAGACTGAAGATCAGGAGAGAGAGACTGAAGATCAGGAGAGAGACTGAAGATCAGGAAGAGAGACTGAAGATCAGGATAGAGAGACTGAAGATCAGGATAGAGAGACTGAAGATCAGGAGAGAGACTGAAGATCAGGAGAGAGAGACTGAAGATCAGGGAGAGAGACTGAAGATCAGGAGAGAGAGACTGAAGATCAGGAGAGAGACTGAAGATCAGGAGAGAGACTGAAGATCAGGAGAGAGAGACTGAAGATCAGGAGAGAGAGACTGAAGAACAGGATAGAGAGACTGAAGATCAGGATAGAGAGACTGAAGATCAGGATAGAGAGACTGAAGATCAGGAGAGAGAGACTGAAGATCAGGAGAGAGAGACTGAAGATCAGGAGAGAGAGACTAAAGATCAGGAGAGAGAGACTGAAGAACAGGATAGAGAGACTGAAGATCAGGATAGAGAGACTGAAGATCAGGATAGAGAGACTGAAGATCAGGATAGAGAGACTGCATCTTCCACGACTTCGAGAAGACTTTTGACGCAGACCATCAAAGGAAACTGGCACTCAGGCTGAGGGTGCCTGCTGGGTCAACAGGAAAGATGCCAACACTGAACAAGCTTCATGAAATAGGGATAATAAAGATTCAGAGTGAGGAATGAAGCCTCAGAATAGGCAGAATTGTAGCAAGTAATGTCTCTCTTCCCTTTCCCAATCCAGGAGTCAGTCTTAATTTGGTTGGCTAATTGGGTCATTAGGGCTGCACCTCCACGTGACCTGTTCACTACCCGTCACAACTGCTTTAATCCCTAAGATAGCGATTAACTCTGAGCTGATGTGCACTGAGAGACGTTCACCTTACAGTGTATGTATATGGCGTGGATACATACTGCTTGCACACGTTAATGATCAGCCAGGAGAGAGAGAGAGAATTTATTCCTACATGTCATTTTTAGCTGATAATGGAACACTGTTGAATAGGACGAGAACTTCTGTAGGAAGATTTGAACAATTTTTGGAAGTGGTCAGGGATGTAAATACTAGGGTTAGACCCCAGTGGTCAGGGATGTAACTACTACAGTTAGACCCCAGTGGTCAGGGATGTAACTACTACAGTTAGACCCCAGTGGTCAGGGATGTAACTACTACAGTTAGACCCCAGTGGTCAGGGATGTAACTACTACAGTTAGACCCCAGCGGTCAGGGATGTAACTACTACAGTTAGACCCCAGTGGTCAGCGATGTAACCACTACAGTTAGACCCCAGCGGTCAGGGATGTAACTACTACAGTTAGACTCCAGTGGTCAGGGATGTAACTACTACAGTTAGACTCCAGTGGTCAGGGATGTAACTACTACAGTTAGACTCCAGTGGTCAGGGATGTAACTACTACAGTTAGACTCCAGTGGTCAGGGATGTAACTACTACAGTTAGACTCCAGTGGTCAGCGATGTAACCACTACAGTTAGACTCCAGTGGTCAGGGATGTAACTACTACAGTTAGACTCCAGTGGTCAGGGATGTAACTACTACAGTTAGACTCCAGCGGTCAGGGATGTAACTACTACAGTTAGACTCCAGTGGTCAGGGATGTAACTATTACAGTTAGACTCCAGTGGTCAGCGATGTAACCACTACAGTTAGACTCCAGTTAATATAAAATATCAGAAGTGACGGTGGAAAAAACCGAGAGGATAGACCAGGTACTACGTGGGAGGAGCAGGACTCCCATAGACCAGGTACTACGTGGGAGGAGCAGGACTCCCATTGGCTACCCAAGGAAATGTCTGTGTGAGTAGACGACTGGTCAAGCCTGTCACCTGTGCACCCGCGAGTGCACTAACATCAGTGGGATATGCAAGATCAAATACTGCGAGATCTGCTCTCAGGAAAGCCAATAATTACTCATTTAAAATGTTTTATGCAACGAGTCACTCTTTAAAATTTTAGCTGCCATGTGACGTGGCTAAAAAAAAAAACTTCAGAACACTGGAAATGTATCTGCTGTGTAAGGAAAGATGTGAAGTCACATGTAAAAGTCAGATGTGAAGTCACATGTAAAAGTCAGATGTGAGGTCACATGTAAAAGTCAGATGTAAGGTCAGATGTAAAAGTCAGATGTGAGGTCACATGTAAAAGTCAGATGTAAGGTCAGATGTGAGGTCAGATGTAAAAGTCAGATGTGAGGTTACATGTAAAAATCAGATGTAAGGTCAGATGTGAGGTCACATGTAAAGTCAGATGTAGGGTCAGATGTGAGGTCAGATGTAAAAGTCAGATGTAAGGTCGGATGTAAGGTCAGATGTGAGGTCACGTGTAAAAGTCATGTAAGGTCAGATGTGAGGTCACATGTAAAAGTCAGTTGTAAGGTTAGATGTGAGGTCACATGTAAAACTCAGATGTAAGGTCGGATGTTAGGTCACATGTAAAACTCAGATGTAAGGTCAGATGCGAGGTCACATATAAAAGTGACATCTCTGCTAGAGATGTCAGAAGAAGTCAACCCCCACCCAGGGGCCCCCAAGAAAGAAGAAAGAAGATGACCGACACCCTCTACCCAGGGGGCCAATGCCGGGTCACCATTTGGAGAAGACCCGGGCCGGATGTACCGGCGAACATACAACAACAAGAGATGTCTTCTGTTGTGTTATTGTTTTTACTGCTCCTTGATGATGTGAGGAGATACGAAAGCGCTTGAAATATTACTTTTTTCACAGTGGTTATATTGCATATTGGATAAGAACCTGAGTAAGGAGCACCAGTGTAGAACCCTCAAATAACCAAGCGCATAAAGCAACTCAAAGAAGTTAGGTAAGAGTCACAAGTAAAGCAGTTTAGACTTGGGCACCATGATTCATCAGGAAACACTGAACTTGATGCTTCAAAAGCAGAATGACACAGGAGAGGAGATATGATCACGGCGTAAATATTTATCTCGGTCAGGGAGGACAACGACTGAATATTTTTGCAGGGTAAGCTCCTGGACGAAGGGCCAAGAGATGGAGCTCTGCACAGTGACCAGAAGCATTATTTAAGTATAGGTTTGTAAAGAAGTAGATCTAGGCAGGCCCATGAGCAACACACAGACGCACACACACACACACACACACACACACACACACACACACACACACACACACACACACACACACACACACACACACTAATCATGGTATCATCATAAAAAACATCCACTCTGACCTCAACCCCACTCTGCGCCCCGCAAGTCAACCTCGTCAATTTAATGAACGACAATTATGTGCGCCTGTTCAGGTATCGCACCAAGCATGGAATACTTGGTATATTTTTCTCTGCCAGAGTCACAATGGCTCAACCCACGACTCAATGGCCGTCCAGGTTGATGGGGACATTTTTTATTATAATTGGATGCTGAAGTTCCTGCTTCTATAATTCCGATATTCGATAACCCATTAACGTGTGGTTCACATTTCTGCTCTGACCAAATGAAAGTACTTTATCATTTTTAGTGAAAAAAATTTAATGGATGTTTAACACGTTTGTTATATATATATATATATATATATATATATATATATATATATATATATATATATATATATATATATATATATATATATATATATATATATATTATATATATTTATATGCATTTATATTATATATATATTGAGTTGTGTTTCTAGGGTTGAGGTCAGGTGTTGATCCTTAATCTATGATCAAATGCCCTTTTTGGTCAAAATATCTCGCCTTTAACCTATATTTGGACACCATTTGTTCTTATTATAGTTTTCTATTCATTCTCACTCCTTGTTTTGGCTTCTTTATTTCTTTGATTAAACCAAATATTTCTTTTTTTTACATTTCTCTTTTCGTACGAGTCTGTGTTTGTTAGTCTCCCTCTTCAGTCATCAAACATTCCTTACTAAAACATAATGTGTGATTTAATAGTTAATTATTGTCTTCTCTTGTAACTCTGTTAATTATTATCCTATCCAATCGTTTATTTTCTTCTATGTATTCTGGTTCTCTGGTGTGTGTGTGTGTGTGTGTGTGTACTCATCTATTTGTACTCACCTGTTTGTAGTTGTAGGGGTCGATTCATAGCTCCTGGCCCCGCTTCTTCACTGGTCGCTACTAGATCCACTTTCTCCCTGATCCATGAGTTTTATCATACCTCTTCTCAAAGCTATGTATTGATCCTGCCTCCACTACATCATTTTTCAGATTATTCCACTTCCTGACAACTCTATGACTGAAGAAGTACTTCCTAACATCCCTGTGATTCATCTGAGTCTTCAACTTCCAACTGTGTCCCCTTGTTGCTGTGTTCCATCTCTGGAACATTCTGTCTCTGTCCACCTTGTCAATTCCTCTCAGTATTTTATATGTCGTTATCATATCTTCCCTATCTCTCCTGTTCTCCAGTGTCGTCATGTCGATTTTCCTTAACCTCTCCTCGTAGGACATACCCCTTAGCTCCGGGACTAGTCTTGTTGCAAATCTTTGTACTTTCTCTAATTTCCTGACGTGTTTGGCTAGGTGTGGGTTCTAAACTGGTGCTGTGTACTCCAATATGGGCCTCAAGTGTCCTGAATGATTCCTTACTGAGATGTCGGAATGCTGTTCTTAGGTTTGCCAGCCGCCCGTATGCTGCAGCAGTTATCTGGTTGATGTGCGCCTCAGGAGATGTGCTCGGTATTATACACACACAAAGATCCTTTTCCTTGAGTGAGGTTTATAGTCTTTGGCCACCTTGCCTATACTCTGTCTGCGGTCTTCTTTGCACTTCCCCGATCTTCACGACTTTGCACTTGGTGGGGTTGAACTCCAGGAGGATGTACGTGTGTGTGTGTGTGTGTGTGTGTGTGTGTGTGTGTGTGTGTAAGTATGATGGTGAATTGTTCCATCCCTAATACAAGTTGGTTCAAGTTTCAAGTTGTTAATGAGTTTTTGTGAGTTTCAAGAGCTGAGGAAACTTGTCGTGTGTCTGCTCTCTCTGCCTCCTCAGCTCTCAACCCTCGCCTCAACTCTCAACCCTTGCCTCAACTCTCAACCCTCCCCTCAACTCTAAACCCTTGCCTCAGCTCTCAACCCTCGCCTCAACTCTAGTACTCCTCTCAGAGTGACGAAATAACTGAATCAGAGTGACGAAATAACTGAATCAGAATCCCGGAGTAACTCGACTCAATTTTCACCAATATCTCACTGCTTAATCTCCCTCACATCAGCCCCCACACCACCACACTGCTCACCCACACTAACTACCTACACTGTCCCTCCACCCACTCACACCACCACGCCACTAACCACCCACACTACCACCCACCCACACTACTTTAAATCTACCCACCCATATTGTCACAAATATTCAGACAGAATTACACACGCTAATATTCAGCGATACACAATCTTTGTAACGCTGTATTCTGTATTCAGATCTTTACTGTATATTGTATTCTTGAGTTGTTCTATACTGCATTACTGATTTGTACTTTACTTTATTCTCGGGTCTTCTATATTGCATTCTTGAGTTCTATACTGTATTCTTGGGGTGTTCTACATTGTATTCTTGAGTTCTATGCTGTATTCTTGGGTGTTCTACATTGTATTCTTGAGTTCTATGCTGTATTCTTGGGGTGTTCTACATTGTATTCTTGAGTTCTATGCTGTATTCTTGGGTGTTCTACATTGTATTCTTGAGTTCTATGCTGTATTCTTGGGGTGTTCTACATTGTATTCTTGAGTTCTATGCTGTATTCTTGGGTGTTCTACATTGTATTCTTGAGTTCTATGCTGTATTCTTGGGGTGTTCTACATTGAACTGGAGCTGCCCCTCCTCTTTTTTGGAGCCATACCTGAATACCTTCTATTGTCCAGCCTCTGTACGACCCCTTCGGGTTTATTGATTATTATATGGACACGATATAATAATAATAAAAATAATAACAATAATAATAATATTTTATTACTATTATTATTATTATTATTATTATTATTATTATTATTATTATTATTATTATTATTATTTACTACTTCTAATAGCAAAAATAGCAACAAAAAGTATAATAATAATAATTATTATTTTCCTGCGCACCATCACCACCTTCTGAAGGTTGTCAAAGTGAGAACACAACACTAGCGGTCAGTGTTCTGTTGTTGCTGCCTGAAGTGTTCTGGTGTTGCTGCCTGAAGTGTTCTGTTGTTGCTGCCTGAAGTGTTCTGTTGTTGCTGCCTGAAGTGTTCTGTTGTTGCTGCCTGAAGTGTTCTGTTGTTGCTGCCTGAAGTGTTCTGGTGTTGCTGCCTGAAGTGTTCTGTTGTTGCTGCCTGAAGTGTTCTGTTGTTGCTGCCTGAAGTGTTCTGGTGTTGCTGCCTGAAGTGTTCTGGTCACAGCTCTCAACTATTCTCTGTCCATACAGTTTAGAGAAGTGATCTCAGTGTTATCGTAGGTTAGCGTATGGACTTCTTATGATTTCGTGGTGTTACTTTCTTTTGAAAGTGGCTCCTGTCTCTCTCTCTTCTCTCTCTCTCTCTCTCTCTCTCTCTCCTCTCTCTCTCTCTCTCTCTCTCTCTCTCTCTCTCTCTCTCTCTCTCTCTCTCAGTACTTGAACAAGCATTTAATAACCTTTTTAAAAATGAAAGAAAATAAAGTCAAATCTTTATTTCCCTGAAGAGATACATAGCTTTACAAATGCTGCTTTACAATGGTAATAATATGTTTGGAAAATTCCCTAAATGACTGCTTAATGGGGTTTAAAGCCTGTCGACTACACGAGGGTTATTAAGGCTGCATGTCACCTGCTCACCACCAGTCAAGAACACTTTAATACTTGCTATGGGGCAGTCAAAGTAAACTCAGAGCATATATACACAGAGGCATACACCTCAGCGTGTATTATCCTTGCTGTGCTCCCTAGTTATGTAATACACAGGAATTTATGTATGTTATTGTTCGGGCCTCTTCCCATTGCAGATCACTTCATTAAATTCCATCATCAATGTATTTTTGCTTCATATAAATTCGCTTGTGTGGATATACAGATTTTTTTTCTATTGTGGTTTCTATAGAATTTTCGTATTACCAGCAATCACATGTTAATGGTGTGTGTGTGTGTGTGTGTGTGTGTGCTCCAGGTGCTCTCAACAGAACACATAAAGTACATCATTATGTTGCCAGCAGAATCGAAATCAGTAGGTAGGTACGTAGGTAAGGTTTGTCAGGAAACAGGACAAGTGTCTCCTGACGCGGGTCTTAGTCAGATGATTACCCGCCTTTGGAGCTTTTGGTCATCTGACGGAGGCCTTCCGCTGGCTTACCCCTCCACCCCTTTAAAAATTATGGTTAGAGTTATAACCATTTGTCGAAATCAGTGTTGTTCCTGAGGATCGACTCTTCACTCACTTCGTGTACTGGAAGACAAGACTTGTCAACAAATACGGTAAAAAGATACTATAATTTACTGACTTGATACAGCTGTACTTTGAACGAAATGAAGAGTACAGAGGAAGAATTTCTCTGTATATAAGGTAGTTTTTTTAACCACTGGTGTTCTTGTTGAGTTTACGCAAGGTCATCACCACGCAGCGATACCTTGCACATTGAGCTCAAATTTAACGCCCTCTCGAGTTCTCGAAAATCACTGACTCTGTGAATCGTTCATTCATTCATGTGTAAATGCGGACTGCCTTGCAATCTTACTTAGCTCACAACTGGCGGTAATGACTCGGTGCCAGCAACAAGTTAGCCTGAGCGTTGCCTCGCCCCAGCGAGCAGTGCCACTCCTCGGAAGCTGCAGTTGTAATGTAGGTCCCTCTACCACCGCTGGCTTTCGGCATTAATATTGCGCAGAGCGAAGTGGAAGACCCAGCCATGGAAGCGGAACACAGAACACAGAGATACTATCACCTTCCATTAAATTCCTGCAACTTGATTGGAAATTCAGTAAGGTATAAGTGATTTATTATCCGGAATGACTGTGGTGCGTGTCATGATATTAAAGGTATACAGTACCAACGTGTACATGAATAAGACAGGTCTAGCACCAGCATCTGTACAACTTATTGGCACACACGTACACGTTGTAAGAGGTGACTGTGTTTGCTGATGGATAACCTCACAGGACACGACACATGTTGTGAGAAGGGTTGTATGTTGATAAATAATTCATGGGACCTCACAAGGCAAGACACATTATGAGGAGGGTTATGTTTCTTAATAAATGATTTATGGAACCTCACGGGACACGGCACAAGTTGTGAGAAGGGTTTTATGTTGATAGATAATTCATGGGACCTCACGGGACAAAGTAACACGACGCCAGAGGGAACGATGCCCTGGTACACAGCATCCTCTTCTTCACAATGTAGGTGAGGCTGCAGAACTGCCTCCCCCGGGATGTGTAGCGAGTGTTTGACCAGATAGCAGCGACGCTCTCTGCCTCCCGAGCCTCTGGTCGTGGCTCTTAGGAACTTCAGTGCCACTCTATAGCAAAATTGTGGAGCCAGGCATCAACCTGGAAGCCATGCTGATTCGACGCACAAAATCGTAATAACACGATTGCAAACAAACCACGAAACGGATGGGGTTTCGAACCCGTGGTTTACGCACTGGCTTGGAGTTGTAGGACTCACTCGCCATGGGTTCAAGCCCCACCCGTTCCCTGGTTTGTTTCCATGCTGATTGACTGTTCATTACCTTTCCTTGTTTTTAATGCTAGAGAGAAACATTTCCCAATTTCATTTTTCGACTGTTTCCTCACCCGACTTGATTACTTACGTAATTTTATTGTCGAAACGTTTCGCCTGCGCAGCAGACCTGCTCAGTCGAATACAGAGGTGACTCTTAAACTGGCGACACTGGAAGAAGTGGAGAGGTTGTTCACAGGTATTCAGTCCCTCACTATTTTCATGAGTTCATTGCGATTTACGCAACAGTTTAAGTACGCCAGCGCAACGGACTGTACGTTATTATTGTTCATTGCAATAATGATGCACAGTGTCGACAAGAAGATGAATTAGACACATGTGCAGCACCTGGGTATCTCTACCCGAGGACGTGTCTCGCCCACCAGTGCCTTTATCACGTCAATAAAGAGAGGATATGTCAAGACAGTAGCAGATGAGGTGATCAGTCCCTCAGTCTTGCAGGAATTATACACCAGGAAGCACCAAACCCGTAAGGGTCACACATTGCGAGGTAAATGGGGGTGAGTTTGGGGTAATTTGGTCTCGTCCACAGAAGGTGAGGATAACTGTAATTTAAAACTTAAAACTGAAGTGTATGGAAGGAATGAAAAAGAACTGGAAGATGGAGGATATAATGATCTTGACGACATTTTTATTTCATACGTTTCGGTCCTGAGACGTTGGTCCCAGGACCGAAACGCATCAAATAAAGATGTCCTAAGTGTATGAACTTACATCCTTTCATTCAGAACCGGAAAACTTTGAAGAGGACGACGTATACACAGAGAAGTATATGTTACCTTGTACACAAACACTGACAGTATATTTTAATCCCCATTTTAGCTATTAAAACATTCTTGGTGGACATGTTGCCTTGATGACCCTCGTGTAGTCGCGAGGCTTTAAACCCCCAATTAACCAGACAACCAACGGAATAGTGATGAAGAAGAGAGGGAGGGAGAGTTTCAGAAGCGCCTGAGACACATTTCTCCAAGACAGTTAGAGCCTCCCTAAGGTGTCCAGCACTAAACGAGTTCCTGTAATTCAATCCAGCTTGCAAATTAGATTTTTTCTGCACCTCCTTCCCGAGTAGAATATTTAACGCACCTTCTTTTTTGGCTTGCATATTTTTTTTACCCCTCTCACTGAGAGGAAAATAATCAAGGGGAGCACTTGTCCCTAATCAAATGAATGCCCGACGTCTCTATGTCACTCTCCGAGGGGAAGAAAAGTGTGGCTCTTTTGTGTTGCGCCCCTCGGAGCGCACTTTCGCGTTTCACGCCAATTTCTCTTGTTACCGGCACTCCCTGTTTGCGTCTGGAATTTCTATTGTCCACTGGTAGCATTCTCGGGTCCCAGGACGGGTCCCGGGGCTGGTCCTGAGACTGGTCCCAGGACGGGTCCCGGGGCTGGTCCTAAGGCTGGTCCCAGGACGGGTCCCGGGGCTAGTCCTAAGACTGATCCCAAGGCTCATCCCAGAACGAGTCTTGGGACCACACTGCCACATCCACGTAACAAACATCACTACACATATAGTACAGAGGAGCTTACGACGACGTTTCGGTCCGTCTTGGACCATTTACAAAGTCACACTAACACAAAGGAGAGGAGGAGCCAGTATCACATTTTTTCCTCCCAGGACAATTAATTTCTTCAAGCAGAGTCACAATGCCGCTCAGGTTTGTGGAGAATCAACATTATCTTTCCAGTGTCACATTTTTCATGTGATGATATGGCAGACCTTACTAACGTCTTCACATGGCCATTCTCTCTTCACATCTACCTTCCAGTACACATCGGCACTTCTTATTAATGTAATCTTTACTTTCCAATTATCTTAGGGAGAGTGGGATAGAAGAGGAAGAAGATAATGATCAAGAAGAAGAAGAAGAAGAAGGAAAAGAAGAATGCTTGTTGCAGTGTGACATGTTGCCTGTTGCACCGACATTAGACATTATATATCACTCTCAACAAACTATAACATCACCACCCTCGTGGAGGTGGGAGGCGAGGGTGGGTGTTTGGTGAGAGGTGGGTGGTGGGTACGGTGGGTGGGAGTGAACCAACACCCACCACCTACCATTCCCCACCCTCACCCCGGCCACACACCCCACCTTCACCCCGGCCACACTCCCCACCCTCACCCCGGCCACGCTCCCCACCCTCACCCCGGCCACGCTCCCCACCCTCACCCCGGCCACGCTCCCCACCCTCACCCCGGCCACGCTCCCCACCCTCACCCCGGCCACACTCCCCACCCTCACCCCGGCAACACTCCCCACCCTCACCCCGGCCACACTCCCCACCCTCACCCCGGCAACACTCCCCACCCTCACCCCGGCCACACTCCCCAAACCTTGTAGCTGAGGATTGAATTTGGTGTTTGTGAGTCTGCTACGAGATTAGAAATGAGAGAACAACCTGAGGTAGACTGACTCACCCTTCAGTATTTAGAGGAAGAGTTGTATAAGGTGAGATGCGTTAGTGTAGACAGTTGTATAAGGTGAGATGTGTCAGTGGCAGGCAGTAGTATAAGGTGAGATGTGTCAGTGGCAGGCAGTTGTATAAGGTGAGATGTGTCAGTGGCAGGCAGTTGTATAAGGTGAGATGTGCCAGTGGCAGGCAGTTGTATAAGGTGAGATGTGCAAGTGGCAGGCAGTTGTATAAGGTGAGATGTGCCAGTGGCAGGCAGTTGTATAAGGTGATATGTGCCAGTGGCAGGTTGTTGTATAAGGTGAGATGTGCCAGTGGCAGGCAGTTGTATAAGGTGAGATGTGCCAGTGGCAGGCAGTTGTATAAGGTGAGATGTGCCAGTGGCAGGCAGTTGTATAAGGTGACATGTGCCAGTGGCAGGCAGTTGTATAAGGTGAGATGTGCAAGTGGCAGGCAGTTGTATAAGGTGAGATGCGCCAGTGGCAGGCAGTTGTATAAGGTGAGATGTGCCAGTGGCAGGCAGTTGTATAAGGTGAGATGTGCAGTGGCAGGCAGTTGTATAAGGTGAGATGTGCCAGTGACAGGCAGTTGTATAAGGTGAGATGTGCCAGTGGCAGGCAGGTGTATAAGGTGAGATGTGTCAGTGGCAGGCAGTTGTATAAGGAGAGATGTGCCAGTGGCAGGCAGTTGTATAAGGTGAGATGTGCCAGTGGCAGGCAGTTGTATAAGTTGAGATGTGCCAGTGGCAGGCAGTTGTATAAGGTGAGAAGTGCCAGTGGCAGGCAGTTGTATAAGATGAGATGTGCCAGTGGCAGGCAGTTGTATAAGGTGAGATGTGCCAGTGGCAGGCAGTTGTATAAGGTGAGATGTGAAAGTGGCAGGCAGGTGTATAAGGTGAGATGTGCCAGTGGCAGGCAGTTGTATAAGGAGAGATGTGCCAGTGGCAGGCAGTTGTATAAGGTGAGATGTGCCAGTGGCAGGCAGTTGTATAAGTTGAGATGTGCCAGTGGCAGGCAGTTGTATAAGGTGAGAAGTGCCAGTGGCAGGCAGTTGTATAAGATGAGATGTGCCAGTGGCAGGCAGTTGTATAAGGTGAGATGTGCCAGTGGCAGGCAGTTGTATAAGGTGAGATGTGAAAGTGGCAGGCAGTTGTATAAGGTGAGATGTGCCAGTGGCAGGCAGTTGTATAAGGTGAGATGTGCCAGTGGCAGGCAGTTGTATAAGGTGAGATGTGCCATGGCAGGCAGTTGTATAAGGAGATGTGCCAGTGGCAGGCAGTTGTATAAGGTGAGAATGCCAGTGGCAGGCAGTTGTATAAGATGAGATGTGCCAGTGGCAGGCAGTTGTATAAGGTGAGATGTGCCAGTGGCAGGCAGTTGTATAAGGTGAGATGTCAGTGGCAGGCAGGTGTATAAGTAGATGTGCCAGTGGCAGGCAGTTGTATAAGGGAGATGTGCCAGTGGCAGGCAGTTGTATAAGGTGAGATGTGCCAGTGGCAGGCAGTTGTATAGTGAGATGTGCCAGTGGCAGGCAGTTGTATAAGGTGAGAAGTGCCAGTGGCAGGCAGTTGTATAAGATGAGATGTGCCAGTGGCAGGCAGTTGTATAAGTGAGATGTGCCAGTGGCAGGCAGTTGTATAAGATGAGATGTGCCAGTGGCAGGCAGTTGTATAAGGTGAGATGTGCAGTGGCAGGCAGTTGTATAAGGAGATGTGCCAGTGGCAGGCAGTTGTATAAGGTGAGATGTGTAGTGCAGCATTGTATAAGTGAGAATGTGAAGTGGCAGGCAGTTGTATAAGGTGAGAGTGCCAGTGGCAGGCAGTTGTATAAGTGAGATGTGCCAGTGGCAGGCAGTTGTATAAGGTGAGGTGCCATGGCAGGCAGTTGTATAAGTGAGATGTGCCAGTCGGCAGTTGTATAAGGTGAGATGCTGGCAGGCAGTGTATAGGTGAGATGTGAGTGGCAGGCAGTGTATAAGGTAGAGTGCCTAGTGGCAGGCAGTTGTATAAGAGATGTGCAGTGGCAGGCAGTTGTATAAGGTGAGATGCAGTGGCAGGCAGGTATAAGTGAGATGTGCCAGTGGCAGGCAGGTTGTATATGGTGAGAGTGCCAGTGGCAGCGTTGTATGAAGGCATTGGATGTGCAGTGGCGGTAGTCTGGTATAAGGGATGCTGGTGCAGGCAGGTTGTATAAGAGATGGATGTGCCAGGGCAGGCAGTTGTATAAGTGTGGATGCCAGTGGCAGGCAGTTGTATAGTGAGATGCCAGTGGCAGGCAGTTGTATAAGTGAGATGTGTTCAACTGGCAGCAGTAGAACAGCCTGGATGTGACGTGAGCGGTGTAGAGAGGCAGTGGGGCAGTTGTGGTGGTGGACGTGCCGTGGTAAAGGGCAGTGTTGGATGCTGAGTGCTGCTGTATGTCTGGTTCACACGGGCAGCTGAGGATGAGCTGCCTGGTGCTCGCGTACGTGTGCGTCAAGGGCAGCTCGGGCTACTGCCTGGTGCTCGACGTGGTAGGCAGTCTGTGTGTACGTCCTGGCGCAGGATAGGGCACTGCCCTGGTGCTCGCGTACCGTCCTGGTTCACACGGGCAGCTACGGCACTGCCCTGGTGCTCGCGTACGTCCTGGTTCACAGGGCAGCATACGGTGCTGCTATTTCAGACCGTGCGGCGGTGTCTCGCAGGATGAGTGCTCGCTACCGTGGTTCACGGCAGCTACGGGCACGCCCTGGTGTCGCACCGTCCTGGTTCACAGGCGCACGGCACTGCCTGGTGCTCGCGACCGTCCTGGTTCACAGGGCAGCACGGGACTGCCCTGGTGCTCGCGTACGTCCTGGTTCACGGGCAGTACTGCACTGCCCGGCTCGCGACCGTCCTGGTTCACACGGCAGTACGGCACGCCCTGGTGCCGCGTACGTCCTGGTTCAGAGGCAGGCTACGGCACTGCCCTGGTGCTCGCGTACGTCCTGGTTCACGGCAGCTACGGCACTGCCGGTGCTCCGACGTCCTGGTTCAGGGAAAGCTACGAGCACTGCCCTGGTGCTCGCGTACCGTCCTGGTTCACAGGGCAGCTACGGGCACTGCCCTGGTGCTCGCGCACCGTCCTGGTTCACAGGGCAGCTAGGGCACTGCCCTGGTGCTCGCGTACCGTCCTGGTTCACAGGGCAGCTACGGCACTGCCCTGGTGCTCGCGTACCGTCCTGGTTCACAGGGCAGCTACGGGCACGCCTGGTGTCGCGACCGTCCTGGTTCACAGGGCAGCTCGGCACTGCCCTGGTGCTCGCGTACCGTCCTGGTTCACAGGGGCAGCTACGAGCACTGCCCTGGTGCTCGCGTACCGTCCTGGTTCACAGGGCAGCTAGGCACTGCCCTGTGCTGCGTACCGTCCTGGTTCACAGGGGCAGCAGGCACTGCCCGGGCTCGCGTACGTCCTGGTTCACAGGGCACTACGAGCACTGCCCTGGTGCTCGCGTACCGTCCTGGTTCACAGGGCAGCTACGGCACTGCCCTGGTGCTCGCGTACCGTCCTGGTTCACAGGGGCAGCTACGAGCACTGCCCTGGTGCTCGCGTACCGTCCTGGTTCACACGGGCAGCTACGAGCACTGCCCTGGTGCTCGCGTACCGTCCTGGTTCACAGGGGCAGCTACGAGCACTGCCCTGGTGCTCGCGTACCGTCCTGGTTCACAGGGGCAGCTACGGGCACTGCCCTGGTGCTCGCGTACCGTCCTGGTTCACAGGGGCAGCTACGAGCACTGCCCTGGTGCTCGCGTACCGTCCTGGTTCACACGGGCAGCTACGAGCACTGCCCTGGTGCTCGCATACCGTCCTGGTTCACAGGGCAGCTACGGCACTGCCCTGGTGCTCGCGGTACCGTCCTGGTTCACAGGGGCAGCTACGGGCACTGTCCTGGTGCTCGCATACCGTCCTGGTTCACAGGGGCAGCTACGGGCACTGCCCTGGTGCTCGCGTACCGTCCTGGTTCACAGGGGCAGCTACGAGCACTGCCCTGGTGCTCGCATACCGTCCTGGTTCACAGGGCAGCTATGGGCACTGCCCTGGTGCTCGCGTACCGTCCTGGTTCACAGGGCAGCTACGGGCACTGCCCTGGTGCTCGCATACCGTCCTGGTTCACAGGGGCAGCTACGGGCACTGTCCTGGTGCTCGCATACCGTCCTGGTTCACAGGGTCAGCTATGGGCACTGCCCTGGTGCTCGCGCACCGTCCTGGTTCACAGGGGCAGCTACGGGCACTGCCCTGGTGCTCGCGTACCGTCCTGGTTCACAGGGCAGCTACGGCACTGCCCTGGTGCTCGCGATCCGTCCTGGTTCACAGGGGCAGCTACTAGCACTGCCCTGGTGCTCGCGTACCGTCCTGGTTCACAGGGGCAGCTACGAGCACTGCCCTGGTGCTCGCGTACCGTCCTGGTTCACAGGGGCAGCTACGGGCACTGCCCTGGTGCTCGCGTACCGTCCTGGTTCACAGGGGCAGCTACGGGCACTGCCCTGGTGCTCGCGTACCGTCCTGGTTCACAGGGGCAGCTACGGGCACTGCCCTGGTGCTCGCGTACCGTCCTGGTTCACAGGGGCAGCTACGAGCACTGCCCTGGTGCTCGCGCACCGTCCTGGTTCACAGGGGCAGCTACGAGCACTGCCCTGGTGCTCGCATACCGTCCTGGTTCACACGGGCAGCTACGGGCACTGCCCTGGTGCTCGCGTACCGTCCTGGTTCACAGGGGCAGCTACGGGCACTGTCCTGGTGCTCGCATACCGTCCTGGTTCACAGGGGCAGCTACGGGCACTGCCCTGGTGCTCGCGTACCGTCCTGGTTCACAGGGGCAGCTACGAGCACTGCCCTGGTGCTCGCATACCGTCCTGGTTCACACGGGCAGCTACGGGCACTGCCCTGGTGCTCGCGTACCGTCCTGGTTCACAGGGGCAGCTACGGGCACTGTCCTGGTGCTCGCATACCGTCCTGGTTCACAGGGGCAGCTACGGGCACTGCCCTGGTGCTCGCGTACCGTCCTGGTTCACACGGGCAGCTACGGGCACTGCCCTGGTGCTCGCACACCGTCCTGGTTCACAGGGGCTACGGGCACTGCCCTGGTGCTCGCGTACCGTCCTGGTTCACACGGGCAGCTACGGGCACTGCCCTGGTGCTCGCGTACCGTCCTGGTTCACACGGGCAGCTACGGGCACTCGCCCTGGGTAGCTCGCGTACAGTCCTGGTTCACAGAGCAGCTACGGCACTGCCCTGGTGCTCGCGTACCGTCCTGAGCCGGCTCACCGGTCGCTGCGCTGCGACCGTCTGGTTCACAGCGTGGCACGCCCTGGTGTCGCGACCGTCCTGGTTCAGGCAGCTACGGCACCCGCGTACCCGTCAGGCAGCCGGCCCGTGCTCCGTCCGTCACAGGGCCTGCGCGCTGGACGCGTGCGCCTGGTTCGGTTCACAGGGGCAGCTACGGGCACTGCCTTGCAGTTGTTCCATTGTTCATAACTAGCTGCCTAAAATACGTGATCATGTTTGTTTTTCCCCTAAGTCATATTCATTTTACGTCGTGCAGCTGGTGGAGTTTTTGTTTTTTTTATTGTCGAAACGTTTCGCCTTCTCAGGAGACTTCTTCAGTCCGATACAAAGAGGACTTACATGTCTGAGACAGTGGCAGCAGTGGTGAGGTAAATACTCAACTGCTATACATGTTTATTACTCATCAGCGTAATGGTATTGTATACCATACTGGTATTATATATTATACTGATAACGTTGTTGAATTTACAGGTTAAGAACTCGCTGAACAGAGTGGAATTTAACTTATGGAAAGCCATTGCAAGCCTTGACAAGCCACTGAAAGTCTTTACAAGCCATTGCAAGCCTTGACAAGCCACTGAAAGTCTTTACAGTAACAACAGCTACAGTAACATCACTTACAGTAACAACAGCTGCAGTAACATCAGTTACAGTAACAACAGCTGCAGTAACAACAGCTGCAGTGGCAACAGCTGCAGTAACAACAGTTACAGTAACAACAGTTACAGTAACAACAGTTATATTAACAACAGTTACAGTAACAACAGTTACAGTAACAACAGTTACAGTAACAACAGCTGCAGTAACAACAGCTACAGTAACAACAGCTGCAGTAACAACAGTTACAGTAACAATAGCTACAGTAACAACAGCTGCAGTGGCAACAGCTGCAGTAACAACAGTTACAGTAACAACAGCTGCAGTGACAACAGCTGCAGTAACAACAGTTACAGTAACAACAGCTACAGTAACAGCAGTTACAGTAACAACAGTTACAGTAACAACAGCTACAGTAACAGCAGTTACAGTAACAACAGCTACAGTAACATCAGTTACAGTAACAACAGTTACAGTAACAACAGCTACAGTAACAGCAGTTACAGTAACAGCAGTTACAGTAACAACAGCTACAGTAACAACAGCTACAGTAACAGCAGTTACAGTAACAACAGTTACAGTAACATCAGTTACATTAACAACAGCTACAGTAACAACAGTTACAGTAACAACAGTTACAGTAACAACAGTTACAGTAACAACAGTTACAGTAACAACAGCTACAGTAACAACAGCTACAGTAACAACAGTTACAGTAACATCAGTTACAGTAACAACAGCTACAGTAACAACAGCTACAGTAACATCAGTTACAGTAACAACAGTTACAGTAACAACAGTTACAGTAACAACAGTTACAGTAACAACAGTTACAGTAACAACAGCTGCAGTAACAACAGTTATAGTAACAACAGTTACAGTAACAACGGCTACAGTAACAACAGCTGCAGTAACAACAGTTACAGTAACAACAGTTACAGTAACAACAGTTACAGTAACAACAGTTACAGTAACAACAGCTACAGTAACAACAGTTACAGTAACAACAGTTACAGTAACAACAGCTACAGTAACAACAGCTGCAGTGACAACAGTTACAGTAACAACAGTTACAGTAACAACAGCTGCAGTAACAACAGTTACAGTAACAACAGCTGCAGTAACAACAGTTACAGTAACAACAGCTACAGTAACACAGTTACAGTAACAACAGTTACAGTAACAACAGTTACAGTAACAACAGCTGCAGTAACAACAGCTACAGTAACAACAGTTACAGTAACAACAGTTACAGTAACAACAGCTACAGTAACAACAGTTACAGTAACAACAGCTGCAGTAACAACAGCTGCAGTGGCAACAGCTGCAGTAACAACAGTTACAGTAACAACAGTTACAGTAACAACAGTTACAGTAACAACAGTTACAGTAACAACAGCTGCACTAACAACAGTTACAGTAACAACAGCTGCAGTAACATCAGTTACAGTAACAACAGCTGCAGAAACAACAGTTACAGTAACAACAGATGCAGTAACAACAGTTACAGTAACAACAGCTGCATTGGCAACAGCTGCAGAAACAACAGTTACAGTAACAACAGCTATAGTAACAACAGCTGCAGTGGCAACAGCTGCAGTAACAACAGTTACAGTAACAACAGCTGCAGTGGCAACAGCTGCAGTGGCAACAGCTGCAGTAACAGAAGTTACAGTAACAACAGTTACAGTAACAACAGATGCAATAACAACAACTACAGTAACAACAGCTACAGTAACAACAGCTACAGTAACAACAGCTACAGTAACAACAGCTACAGTAACAACAGCTACAGTAATAACAGCTACAGTAACAACAGCTACAGTAATAACAGCTACAGTAACAACTGCTATGGTAACAACAGCTGCAGTAACAATAGCTACAGTAACAACAGTTTCAGTAACAACAGCTACAGTAACAACAGCTACAGTAATAACAGCTACAGTAACAACTGCTATGGTAACAACAGCTGCAGTAACAATAGCTACAGTAACAACAGCTACAGTAACAACAGCTACAGTAACAACTGCTATGGTAACAACAGCTGCAGTAACAACAGCTACAGTAACAACAGCTACAGTAACAACAGCTACAGTAACAACAGCTACAGTAACAACAGCTGCAGTAACAACAGCTACAGTAACAACAGCTGCAGTAACAAGAGCTACAGTAGCAGGAGCAGCAGCGGTAGGAAGAGATACAATCTTCAGCCTCAGAGAGGAACAGCGTCATGAGAGTCCACGAGTCAGTGAACGTTCACGTAAAAGTCTGGAGAAAACTTTATACTACAATAACGGGGAGAGGCAAGACGACCTGCAACGGGAGTACCTGTCTTGGCACAGGTGTGATGATATTCCGCCAGAGAAGCAACAACCACCCAACCCACTTTGTCTCTAGAGCCTCGAGTCCTGCTTCATTGGCGACCGAGGATCGCCCTTGAAGACACCAGCGTCTGGTGCCCTTGTGTTGGGAAGTACACAAGTCGAAGTTGGTAGGAGGCGACAGAAGTGGTGGTGTACAACTTGTGACGCGACCCGCTATCAGGCGTCACCGGCAGTCACCACACGTCAGCATCTGTCTGGGGTCCATCAGCCATCGCCGTCACTGTTACTGCCTCCCGTCACCCAGCCAGACCATCCGTCCATCTCAGTCACCGAGGACCCTGGAAGGTCTTGTGCAGCCCCACATCTACACACCTAGCGAAAGGCAGCTTCATCTTCACCAGGAAGGCATACTGTGTCCACTCCCATGATGGCAGCTCCTTCATGACCCATAAACATGCACACAACCACCACTCACAGATACAAACAACCGCCATTCACACTAAAGTGTTCCAGGTTCCTCACTGACGTAGCGTCAAAGGCTAATGAAAACAGAAACAGCTACACAGACACAGCAGAAGGAAGATGATACCTGGAGAGGATTTCGGGGACAACGCCCCCACGACCCGGTTGACCAGGCCTCTGTCTACTTTTAAACCATTTACATCACAAACAAAATACACTAAATGTTGTCCCAATATTCAGGAAATGGAACAGGAAGGTAGCGATGTCACATGCAAGTTATCCAGGTTAAGGAAGAAAATAATTGAAAGGACGATTCCTACCAGAACCAGTCCGAGTAACGAACAAACGAAGAGCATTCAGTAACGTTGGTGAAGATATTCACGACACTATGCGAGATATATCAGTCTACTCATAGAGTCTGCAGCACCATCCTTGAACCCACCATGAACAAACATGTAAACAAACTAGAAAATGTAAAAACCTATGGCTATCGTTATAGCCATAATTTTTAAAGATGTGGACCGGTAAGCCAGCGGAAGGCCTCGGTCATATGACCAAAAGCTTCAGCTGTGGGTCGTCATATGACTAAGACCTCGTCAGGAAACACTTTTCCTCTTTCCGATCATATATCTAACAAACTTAGAAAATGTTTACAACATGAAGACAGAGATTATTAGGGTAGAAAGGGATGGATGGATTGAAAACAGGGATGGGGCACAAGGGAGAGGATACATATATAAGAGTTGAAGTTTGAAATGGGTCAGAGGGACGTTGGCAAGTATGGAAAACTTTTCAATATTAATACCTTGAAGAAATATCACAGATGCTGGATAAATGTTTGTCTCGATATTTCTGATAAAGATGCATCCGTTAAAAAAGGTCCCACCTTCCGTGGAGAATAATACATGGCGTCAGGAGAGACATAAATTGGACTGACTTAAACACACACACACACACACACAC